>ML797281.1:18271-34737 GCA_009831015.1 Picea engelmannii | reverse complement strand
TGATAAAGACAGCAGGAGGAGCACCACAGGGTATGTTTTTACTATAGGTGGAACAACAGTAAGTTGGATTTCAAAACTGCAAAAGGTTGTTGCACTTTCAACAACAGAGGCAAAGTATGTTGTTGCTACAGAGGCTAGTAAAGTGATGATTTGGTTACAAAGGTTTATGGAGGAATTAGGAAAGAAGCAGGAGAATAGCAGGTTGTACTGTGATAGTGAGAGTGCAATTCATCTTGCAAAGAACTCAGCCTTCCATTCAAAGACTAAGCATATATAGTTGAGGTACCACTTCATATGATCCGCCTTGGAAGATGGACATTTGAAGTTGGAAAAGATACACACTAGCCAGAATACTGCAGACATGTTAACAAAGGGAGTAACTAGAGAGAAACTGAGTTCCTGCTTAGTTTCAATTGGTCTTCAAGAATGAAGATGAAGATGAGAAATTTTCCAGGTCCAAGAAGGTTCAAAGTCCATCATATACAACAGCAGTGGAGTTGTTGAGATCAGTCTCCAAGTGGGAGATTGTTGGTTGTGGAGCCTGATTATGTTCCTGATTCAGAGGTCCTTGCGTTCAACCATGTTTATACCCCATGAAGACTTTACACCCCAGAAGTATGTACACTCTTCCATGTGGGGGAGTGCAGAGGGGGGGTACCCCCTCTACGGGGTTCAGGGGGGCTATCCCCCCGATTGGGGGGTTCAGGGGAAAGCGAGCCCTCGGTGGGGGTTTGCGGGCAGCGTCCCTTGATGGGGGTTCGAGGGTGAAGCCCCCGAAGGAAAAATTTCCTTGTAAATGTATATTGTAATTTCATTATAAATCTGGATCGTTCATTATAAGGTCACAGATCTAACGGTAGAAATTATGTTAGCGTTTTTTTCCCTAGAAGGCAACCCTCTATTATGAGGGAAATGTATTTCGACTATGCATTATGGTGAGTATTGTATTATGAGAGAGGATACTGTGAGAGAAAGAAGAGGAAGTTGCAGCGGGTTTTGCTGTACGTTGTATCCCTTCATTTGTTGGATAATAATAAAGGAAGGACCTAGAAATTTCTCTGGTAGGCGTAGCCCACACTAGGTGAACCACGTAAATCTATGTATCTATTGTATTGTGTATCTTCTGTGTTTTGTTTCTGCATTTGTTTTATTTTATTGCTCCGTGGTCCTGTTTTTCTAATAACTCCATTGACCGGAAAACCATTTTTTGGAGGATCTTTGGCACTAGGGTTTTGCTCAATGAGGCATAGTGCAATTTCTGAATAGGAGGTCTATTTTCAAGAACACTGTGTTGGGAAATTCTAGTTGCATGGTCATGTGAGCCTTGGAAAAAAAGATGTGTGGGATCTTATGAAACTTTGTTATGCTTCTTGGTTTGTATTTTATGCCCTGGGACCAAATTTCCAACATGTCCCTGAATTGTTGGAGGAGACAAGTTACAACTCGCGATAAAACTCAAAATGGGACTTAGATGGATGAACCGTTGGTTTCATTGGATCTGGGGAACTAGGTTTCAGCTAGTGGGGCCCCTCCACTATCATTTTGTTGATCGGAAAATCATTTGTTGTAGGATCTCTGGAACTAGGGTTTTTCTCAATGAGGCATAATGCAATTTCTGAACAAGAGGTCGATTTTCAAGAACACTGTGCTAGGAAATTTTGGGCAGTGTGGTTGCGTGGTATTTGGAAATATATATGTGCAGGAGCTTACGAAACTCCGCTATGTTTCTCAGTTTAGATTGTATTCCCCCAAACCAAATTTTCGACATGTCCCTTAATGGCTTGAGGAGGCAAGTTGCAACTCGCAATAAAACTAAAATTGGGACTCGGGTGGATGAGTCATTTGTTGAATTGGATCTGGGGCACTGTATTTTAGCTAGTGGGTCCCATCCACAGTCATTTCATTTCTCGGACAATTGTTTGTTGGAGGATCTACGGTAATAGGGTTTTTCTCAATGAGTCATAGTGTAATTTATGAACAAGAGGTCGATTTTTAAGAGCATTGTGTCGAGCAATTTTGGGTAGCGTGGTTGCATGGGCCTTGGAAAAATAGACGTGTGTGAGTTTATGAAACTTTGTTATTATGCTACTTGATTTGGATTTTATTCCCTTGGACCAAATTGTTGACATGTCCTTGAATGGCTTGAGGAGGCGAGTTGAAACTCGCGATAAAACTCAAACCGGGACTTGGATGGACGAGTAGTTGGTTGCATTGGATTTGGGACACTGGGTTTTATCTATTGGGTCCCCTTTGTTGTCATTTTATTTCTCGGACAACCATTTTTTGGAGGATATCTGACACTAGGTTTTTCTCAGCACTTGTTACATATGTTTGACAATTTAACACCTTGTTAGGCTAGACATAGCAAGGCATGGCATGGCATGGAAAGGAAAGGTATGCAAAGGCATGACATGGCATGGCAGGGAAAGGTATAGCAAGTCATGGCATGGCATGGAAAGGTAAGGCATGGTTTGTCAAGCAAAGGAAATTCAAGGCATGGCATGGAAAGGAAAGGCATGGCAAGGAAAGGCATGGCATGGTATGGCAAGGCAAGGAAAGGCAAGGAATGGCATGGAAAGGAAATACATGGCATGGTATGGCATGTCATGGTAAGGAAATTCATGGCATGGCATGGCATGGCATGGCAAGAAAAGGAAATGCATGGAATGGAAAGGAAAGGTAAGGGATGGAATGGCATGGAAAGGCAAGGCAAGTCAAGGCATGGCATGGAAAGGAATGGCATGGTATGGCAAGGAGAGTGAAGGAAAGGAAAGGAATGGCATGGAAATTCAAGGCATGCCAAGGAAAGGCATGTCTTGGCAAGGCAAGGCATAGCATGGCAAGGAAAGGAAAGGAATAGCATGGCATGGCAAGGTATGGCATTTCATGGCATGGCAAGGCAAGGCATGGCATGGCAAGGCAAGGCAAGGCAAGGCAAGGCATGGCATGAAAAGGAAAAACATGGCATGGAAATTGAAGACAATGCAAGGCATGGCATGGAAAGGAAAGGTAAGGCAAGGCATGGTGTGGCAAGGCATGTCATGGAAAGGAAAGGTAAGGCAAGGCATGGTGTGACAAGGCATGTCATGGAATGGCAAGTGATATAAGGCAAGGAATTGCATGGCATGGCATGGAAATGCAAGGCATGGCATGGAAAGGAAAGGCATGTCATGGAAAGGAAAGGCATGGCATGGGATGGAAAGGAAAGGCATGGCATGGAAAGGCATGGCATGTAAATGCATGGCATGGAAAGTGAAGACAAGGAAAGGCATGGCATGGAAAGGAAAGGCATGGTATGGAAAGTGAAGGAAATGCAAGGCATGGCATGGCATGGAATGGAAAGGAAATGCAATGCATGGCATGGCATGTCATGGAAAGTGATATAAGGAAAGGCATGGCATGGCATGGCATGGAAACTCAAGGCATGGCATGGCAAGGGAAGGCAATGAAAGACATGGCATGGCAAGGAAAGGCAAGGCATGGCATGGCATGGAAAGTGATATAAGACAAGGCATGGAATTGCATGGAAAGTGATATAAGACAAGGAATGGCATGGCATGGCATGGAAAGACAAGGTATGGCATGGAAAGTAAAGACATGGCATGGAAAGTGAAGGAAATGAAAGGCATGGCATGGCATGACATGGCAAGGCATGGCATGGCATGGCATGTAAAGTGAAGAAAATGCAAGGAATGGCATGGAATGGAAAGGAAATGCATGGCATGGCATGGCATGGAAAGTGAAGGAAAGTCAAGGCATGTCATGGAAAGGAAAAGCATGGCATGGCATGGAATGGAAAGTGAAGGAAAGTCAAGGCATGGCATGGAAAGGCAAGGCATTTCATGGAAAGTGAAGGAAATTCAAGGCATGGCATGGAATCGTATGGCATGAAAAGTTAAGGCAAGGAAAGGCATGGCATGGAAAGGAAAAGCATGGCATGGCATGGCATGGCATGGAAAGTGAAGGAAAGGAAAGGCATGGCATGGCATGGCATGGCATGGCATGGAAAGTGAAGGAAAGGAAAGGCATGGCATGGCATGGCATGGAAGAAAGACATGGCATGGAAAGGCAAGGTAATGCAAGGCATGGAAAGGCATGGCACAAAAAGGCAAGGAAAGGCATGGAAATACAAGAATACCATAAAAAAACATAAATTGAAGCCAAAATTTCAATATTTGATAAATCTAAAATATTTGTTCAATTGTTCATTTTACATACCTATGGTCATTCAAGTAGACCACCAGGATTACTTCTAATATTGATGTTCTCCATTAAATTTTCATTCTCAGAGTAAGGAAAGAAGTAGCATACCTTTGATGAGTTCTTACTTGGTATTGTTTGTAGTTGGAGGTTTGTACCAACAACCAAGTTCGTAAAGTGGTATACAACTTCACCTGGTCTATAATATTGAAATACCTTTCTTTTGTGTTCTTTCATCGTGTGTCATATATTTTCCTTTAATAACCATCAACCTAATCAGAAATTCAATTCCTTCGGAGTCTATTATTGATCACATGAGGGTCTGTTTTCCCTCTAAGCAACGTGCCAGCCAATAATCAGTGTCCCATTCATTACCTCTTGGGGAAACCACCGCATATATAAGTGTCCTGCAAAAAATGGAGAGCCAACACATGAGTCCACTAAATTACCAAAGAATAAAACATTGATGCTAGTTATTCAAAATTTAATAGAAGGTTTCAACGAACCTAGCAGTACGAGATCTAAGAGATGATCATAATTTTTTGAAATACTTGATTGGTCCTTCTCCAACTAGGATAATTCCATAGTTATACATTGAACAATGGTCAGTGATACACGATCCTATCTATCAATCCAATATGTCGATTCACAATTATCTCATTCATTACTACTACATGGACCACAGAAGCAAGAGAGTTTTCTCATCCATATTTCAGCTATTGCATTGTTTGATGTTCTAACTGAATGGAATCCATGAGTTCCCTGGATTGTTTTGAATTCATACCACTATGATCGATCTACATCAAACTCCTCCCAAAAATATCTATGTACATGTCCTTTCTTGTGTGATTGGTGTTCACAGGTTCATGTTCCCTCTCCTATTACTGAACAACACCATTCAACAATGGATTTCACATCTTGAATGAGGAAAGTAGTTGTGAACTTCATTTATTTCATGTGTAACGCTCTTTTTATGCATGCACTTGCTCCATCATGCTCCCATTTCTCGTTCCCAGACTCAAAATAGTTCCAAATGTGTGGTACCTTGAGTTTTTTGTGCAACATACACAACCATTGAAATACACAAGCATTTTTTAACTGGTCTGTGCAACCATATGACCAAATCCAATGTTGATCCATTTGTGTGTTCTTCTCCTTAAGGTGATTGTAAAAAAACTGAAATCAATGTTGTACGTAGGATAACTCATGGCATCGATCACTGTTTATGTAGAAGTGATACTCCAATATAATTTATTTTTCTTCATTACTTTTTGTACCATGCTTGTATGTGATATGGACCATTATGCTAGCCTGATCTGAGTGATAATATTGTATTTGAATCTCATTTTTCAGTTGAAAGGTGTAGTTCTCTACAAAATAAACCATCGATAACACAGTACCAACGGGAAATGTATCTATGCATATTCTAAAATGCTTGTCCTTCCATCGAGCCACATGCACATGTTGAACATATTGTCATGTATTTTCGACGAAGCCCTTCATGAAGTCACATACATGTACCTGGGAAGTCACCAATTATATCATTTTTCTTTCATGTCCTCCATCAATATCATATGTGACATATTTAAAGCTTTGCAAGGCAACCTCCTTCCTCCCCAATTCATACTCATTGATTACATGGATTCACTTACTCAGTAATCCCATTCCACTGCACCTCAGGCATGTCCCATATAAGCAATATTTTTGATAAAATGTACAACCATTTGGCCTTGTACACAAGATGTTGTGAATAAAGTCTCTAGATGATGAAGGAGGCAATACAACTAAGCATTCCTGCAAAAGGTTGTTATGAAAAATATGAAATGTGTGTGTGTGTGTGTGTGTGTGTGTGTGTGTGTGTGTGTGCATGTGTCATAATAATAACCATACACAATTTGATATCTGCAACAACATGTTTTATGAATTGTGTTTATTCGAACATACCAAGGCTTTCATTTATGGAAAGATCTTTGGCCCAAGTTAAGTACACTATGTATTTTCCTGAATATCTCATACAATTATGTATGTGTAATGTCAAGAAAGTGTTTAATTTGGAGTTCACAGTTACTAGATCCCCTTCTGAATTTTAGTACATATTTTTGGTTGGAAGAAGGTTTAGTGTTCTCATACCAGAAATCTTGTACTAGTCCAGCCTTAACTTCTCCAATTAAATTCATTTTAGAACGAGGTAGCCTACCAGTGAAGGCCCATGAATCTACTGGGCCACTTGTGTCGAGGATATCTTGTCTAAGAGAATACTTTCTAAGGGGTTTGACATTGTATTTCATGAGATGAGAGGTTTTTTTGTAGAAAACAATGTTTTATTGCAATCTTGCTAACATTTTATTGTGACAAGACACGTCGGGTTGCATTGCGGTCTTTAGAATGAAATTTCTTACCAATTATTTTAAAAGAATCAAGGTTTCTAACAATATGATCATTTGTTTCTAAACTTTTGATTGTTTTAATGCCTAAAATTCTCCTAACAATAGTCAAACTTCTAGATTTTAACAAATCCAAAAATAATTGACATTTGGAGACATCAGATTTTGGTTCAAAATATTCTTTAATGATTTTATAATAATAATAATGAATAGTATGGTTAGGTAACTTACCTTCAAGTTATGCTAGACCACTTCCATCCAGCTGAATGTGTTTAGGAGTTCTTCGTTGCACACTGCTCAATCTAGGTAGTGTTGATTTTTCTATGAGCAAGGTTAAGAATGAAGTTCATTCCATTTTAGCATTTAACTTAACCATAAACAATAATGTTGCAGCAACCAAGATCACAAGAAGAAACACCATGAACAAGAACACAAGAAGTATCCTAGGAAACCCTTCTCAACAAGGGAAGAAAACCCAACCAAATTCTTTGATATATTCTTCAAGAGAAATACCTTCGCCACCAATAAGACCTTGCACACAAGAGGGTGCTCAAACCCTAGAAGACTAGCTCCCAAGAGAGGTGCACACTTTTCCCAAGAGGATGTACTTGATGAAATTTTCAAACACACATGAAAGATATGATTCCTCAATGGGGAATTTACCTTTACTTATACTAGACTGAACCTGTCAACAGAAGTGTGTATTGGCACAACAGGGACGACCTCACTAGCTTATAATTTAATAAATATTAACCATATTAATTATCTTTTACATTAATTACCAGTCACATTAAGGTGGGGCCGACCTGTACCCTTTACATTACAATTAGGGTTACAGAAAGGTTTGAATCTTGAACAATATAGCAAGGGATCATATACACCCACTAGTGCTCATCCACTAGGGGAACATCCATAGGGATGTCCATATCTCTGGATCACTGCATTACACAGAAGAAACACTTCTTCACTAGTGATCAACCACTAGGATCACGTTCACCTATGCTCATCCATGGGCACGTCCACTCAACAGATATTATATCCCACTGCATTACACAAGAGATTCATCTGGAGTTTCTCGTCAACTCTTCTTCTCAGAGGAGGATAATACATCATATTCTTTTTTGTTCTCATGACGATGCACCCAGCACTTTGGGATTTCACACGTTCACCTTGTGCTCAGTCACAGACATGTCCAACTCTGCAAATATCCTTTCTCACTGCATTACATGGGAGAATCATTTGGATTTATTCTCAACTCTCTGTAAGGAGGAGGTCATCTCTACGTTCTAGCTATGTCTCAGAAAGGAACCACACACCCCTCTCAGGGGCTTTCTCTCAGGTTTGTAAGCTGGATAATTCCTCACATAGCTGCAATGATCAACATCTCTCAAGTTTGTAAGCTGGAGAATGTCTCACATAGCTACAATCTTCAACACTCCCTCTCAACTAGGGAGTCATTATTCATCATGCCAAGTCTCACATGGATGTACTTTGAAATTTTTCTTGGCTGGAGTCATCAACACTCCCTCTCAAATAGGGAGGCATTTTTCACCAAGTTAGTTTGGTGAAGATGTCTTCAATCTGCTCATGTGTAGGAAGGAACTGCATGTGTACGATTTTCCTCTGCATCATATCTCTGATATAAGGATATTTCATCTCATCATGTTTTGATCCATCAGGAAACACTAGGTTCTCAAGGAGCTTTACACACAGCTCTTGTTTATCATCATAGGATCCATCTCATGGTCAAGTAAATATGTCAGAAGCTTGGGAAGCCATATCGCTTTGCACACTCGATGCTATATACTTTGCTTCTATGGTACTCAAGGACACAGAGTTTTGTTTCCTACTACATCAGGAAACCATGGTGAACTTTACGGTAAGACAACAACAGGGTGTTCTCTTCCGGTGCACTGTACTCTCTGCTCAATCTATATAGGCATATCCCTACAAACTCAATTTCACACTTGGAGGCATATCTCATACCATATCAAATTGTGCCTCATGTATATCTCAATCCATGCTTTATTATCTCGGTTGGCTCATGGATTGGCTAAGAATTTTCACTATATAGCATGAATCAGTTTTGGTGTTAATCAGATACATCAATTATCCAATCAGTTGTGGATCAATCTAGTCTGAATCATTATCATTCATTTTCTTCAAATCTATCATGGTGTTTTTGTATTATGTCAAACTAAACTTATTTTAATATTCTTGTTGTATATTTTCTCTGACTTAGGAAAATATCATCAATCCTCTGTCATACTTCTTGTCCCAAGAAGTGGTGCATCATACTCATTTCCTTCATCTCGAAATCAGAATTCAAAGCTTACTTGTATCCAAAAACAAGGCTTTCTGAATAAGTCATCAAAATCAGGCTCTCGTCACCAACCCTGTAATAATATAGGTTTGGATAAACAACACTCTTGCTGAAACCCAAACTCATCAAGAATCCATCCATCTGATATAATTTCCAAATCATGAATGGTAGTACGGATGGAAGTGTATCGGGTTTACTATATCTATTGTCTCATCATAGACAACTCCCTTTGTTTGTGAGAAATCTCTGGCTATAGATCTCACTTTGTATTTATTGAAACTTCTATCAACTGCATGCTTGATCTTATAGATCCACTTCGAAGTCATTATAGACTTCCCCTCTAGTCTCTGAAAAATATCTTATACATCATTATTTTAATATATACTAGGATTCTTCTGTTATGGCATCTTGTCATACTTTTTCTCTTGTTGCTTCTCTATCACAAGAAGGCTCAGAATCAATGATGTGGCTCATGGCTGAAGAGTATCTCGAAAAATATCTTTGTTCTCTCGGGATATGCCTTGAGGGGATTCTATGTTTCTCTGCCTCCTGCAGAGTGACCCTAGTCAAACCTTTTATGCCCTACTGCAATACCTCTGAACATATCAACTGGAGCAACTGGATCAGCTAGAATAATGTTTGTCTCCCTCTAAACTGTTGAAGGGGGAGAAGGCATTTTCTCACTGTCAATCTATATCTGAGATTCTATGGATTTTTGAAAGGCTATTTCTTATTCAAGGACAATATCTATGCTTGTCTCAATTTGTCTATGACCAAGACTGTCGATCTAGAATGTCTTTGAAGATTCACTATTATCCCATAAACTTATCCTTTCTCCCTGAAGGGTCTTCCTTGGACTTCTTCTCTTTGGGTACATGAAAATACACTGGGCACCCAAATATATTGTAGTGTTCAATCTCAGGCTTCACTCCAGTGAAGGCTTCTTCGGAAGTTATGTTTTTCAAAGTCTAGTGAAGACTCTTGTTCTGACCATATATTGTGTCATGCATGCTTCTGCCCATAGAATCATAGAAGGATTCTGATCATGCATTATTGCATTGGTTTCCTCAATTATAGTTCTATTCTTCCTCTTTCTCAAATAGATTTGACTCCCTCTGAGTCAAGTGGATCCTTCTGAAGGATAAACATCTTCCTTTGTTGTTAACCTGTCTGGAACAAGAAAACAAGAGGAACCAAAACAAGAATATCTCCTAAAGGAGAATAATGAGTACATATATAGAATCAAAATAATTTAAGAATTGTTTCCACAGCTACAACACCTACTTGTAATTTAGAAAAGTTTATAAATATAGGTTAGAGGAATGAAAATTTCAACAATCAAACCTAGGGTCTTCACTTCCAGTTTGTTATTCTTCTGAATGCATTGAGGTCCATCTGGATCCATGACTTCAGCAAGAAGGTTCCTTCCTCCTACAATTTCTCTCATGACAATGGTACAAATAATATATATACAAGTGCATACCTTAGGGTGTTGATATTATTTCTCCAATGGAACCTTGTTGATACCTGTCCTCTTGACATCATCATGAAGAGGGTAGCCATAGTGTCACCTTTTTGTATCACCCACAATAAGTCTTACTCTGAAGTCTTGTCTTCCAGGAACTTTAATTTGCTCGATCCATCAATATTATCTTCCATCATAGGTATGTTCATCATATTTTTATATTCTTCACAAACCGTTGTCAACTGGGCTAGAAAACCTAACGGCTAGGCTAGGCTAGCACTTTTAGGTTTTGTTGGACTTATGATTGCCAACAATAAGCCTTTAAAATATAGGAGAACACTGGTGAGATGAAGAGATCCTTCAATGAGATGCAAAAACCCTAATTCTGAAATTTCTGCAGAAATTAGTGAAACCCTAGAAACCCTAGGGCCAAAATTTCAAAAATCTTAGAATTTCATTATGAGAGTCTCTGGAGGTGCGCTGGAGAAAGTCGTACTCTCCTATGAAAAAAATTTCCTCAACGTCCAAGTTTTAGGGATTGAAAAACTCAAAAGAAGAGGGATGCTAGGAATTTCTAGGAATCCTAGGAGGATCGTACAGAATTTTATGGGAACCCTAGGAGGGTCGTACGATTTTGCAAGAGAGGGTTGATGACTGGTAAAATCTTGTAGCTTTTGCAATGGGTTCTTCAAGACCTATGCTCTGATACCATGTTGATTTTTCTATGAGCAAGGTTAAGCATGAATTTCATTCCATTTTAGCATTTAACTTAACCATAAACAATAATGTTGCAACAACCAAGATCACAAGAAGAAACACCATGCACAAGAACGCAAGAAGTATCCTGGGAAACCCTTCTCAACATGGGAAGAAAACCCAGCCAAATCCTTTGCTATATTCTTCAAGAGAAATATTGTCACCACCAATAAGACCTAGCACACAAGAGGGTGCTCAAACCCTAGAAGACTAGTGCCCAAGAGAGGTGTGCACTTTTCCCAATAGGATGTACTTGCTGTAATTTCCAAACACACATGAAAGATATGATTCCTCAATGGGGAATTTACCTTTACTTATACTAGACTAAACCTGTCAAAAGAAGTTTCTATTGGCACAATAGGGCCGACCTCACTATCTTATAATATAATTAATATTATCTAGATTAATTATATTTTACATTAATTACCAGTCACATTAAGGTGGGGCCGACCTGTACCCTTTACATTACAATTAGGGTTATAGGTATGTCTGAATCTTCAACAATATATCAAGGGGTCTTATACACCCACTAGTGCTCATCCACTAGGGGCACATCCATAGGGATGTCCATATCTCTGGCTCACTACATTACACAGAAGAACCACTTCTTCACTAGTGCTCAGCCACTAGGATCATGTTCACCTATGCTCATCCATAGGCACATCCATTCAATAGATATTCTTTCCCGTTGCATTACACATGAGAGTCATCAATAGTTTCTTGTTAAATATTTTGCTCAGAGGAGGCTAATACATCATCTTCATTTATGTTCTCATAACGATGCACCCAGCACTTTGGGATTTCACACGTTCACCTTGTGCTCATCCACAGGCACGTCCAACTCTGCAGATCTCCTTTCCCACTGCGTTATGCAAGAGAATCATATGGAGTTCTTCTCAACTCTCTATAAGGAGGAGGTCATCTCTATGTTCCAACTCGGTCTCATATAGGAACCACACACCCCTCTCAGGGGCTTTGTTTCAGGTTTGTAAGCTGGAGAATGTCTCACATAGATGTAATGATCAACATCTCTCAGGTTTGTAAGCTGGAGAATGTCTCACATAACTGCAATCATCAACAGGTAGGGATGATGAACCCATATTCTGGCACTCTTGACCTCCCTGATGTGGATTTAAAAATGTTGCAGTTCTTACCCCTTCAATCACTGGAAGATCAAATCTGGGAGGAGAGTGGACATGGGATTGACTAGTTTCTAGAACGTATCATTGTCCAACAAGAGGTTGCACCACAAGAACTTCTTCACCACAATGTTGTGCACCAATTTCCTCTCTAATTCCATCCATTATATAATCATCTCCAAGAAAATATTCCATCATCTATTCGTCCACAACAATTTGTCTTCATCAGATACTGCATGGATTGGTCTCTACTAAACTCTTATGCTTTGCTTATGGTGATGGAGGAGAAACAAAAACGACATCTATTATTCCACTAGAAATTGGGTTGCCCTCTTCTGAAAGCCTATGCTTTGACATACTACTGATGACCAAAATTGACCATATTCAACATCATAAGGAGATCACCCGATCAGGGTCCGAATTAGACCCTTTTTTCTATTTGGGATGGTGATTCCAACTAGGTTTATGGGTCAAGTTACCCTTATCTAAAACTATCCTAAACTAAATGAAAATCTAATCTAAACTAATATATGTGTACAAAAATATATACATGACATTTTATCTACTAATGTATGGTGTTACTTTCTTTTATTAGCAAACAAAAGGAAAAGAATCACTCTCTTGCAGCATGCTTCCAAAAAGCAATCTTCAAGCTAACATAAGGGCTCAGCTAAGTCACCAATATAGTTTCTCCTATGAAAGGAAACTTCTACAAATTTTTCCTAAATACAATGTAGATGCACTCTAATCTAAGATGTGAAAAACAAAAAAAATGTAATCAGGAAAAGATATAGATCTCTTCCCAATCAAGAGCAAGATTATGAAATGTGAACCAGCATTAAATTTAGAATAAAATGAAAATAGCATGGCTAGGAAAATAGTTCCAAAACCTATTATTTATTAAACCAATATGCACATACAATTATCTGATAAACAATTATCAAATCTTTCTTGTGCATATAACTAATTCAAATTGAGATGCATTTAAGCAAATAGATCATGTCAAAATATTGGAACAGTCCAAATAAAATGACAAGAATAAAATCAAAAAAAATATAACACTAAGATGATAGATAGTTATGCAACTAAATGTATAATGTTTTCTCAAATGCAATATTTCAGTTCTATCTCTACCTCTATCCAATCCTGCAAGATAAATTGTCATAAATTTGAAATAAGCATGAGTTATTCTAATTCAATAATAGTGTTTAAAAGATGTTCATACTCATAAAAATAGAGAGTAACAAGAACTGAATAAATTTTTTATTAAGTCTTAAAAATGAACAACGGATCTCAATAATGGCTACAAAATAAGAAGTTCATCCAATGTTGATCCAATAGATGTCTAATCCTCTACAAGATAAATACTCATTACAACAGTGCAATGAGTCTCTATTCTTGCAGCAATTCTCTCCATATTCTCCATCCACCTTACAGAATAATATCTCAACTCAGGTCAAATCCCACTATTAGATATCGAATTATGAATCAGCTACAGAATTCAAAACGACCAAAAGGAAAAATTCTTAAAAAAAAAACTTAAGAAAATTCACAATGTATTCACAAATATCTATTTTTTTGCAAAATGGTCTGTGTGAGAATTAAATCAGCCCATTATGCAGATAGGTTTTCAACCGTTTGGATAAATTCATCTTGTTTTTCTCATAAATCGATCTACAAAATCGCCTCCTGAAAAGTGACGCGATTTCTAATTTGAGAAATATTTGTGCCACTCCAATCTCGATTTCTCCAAAAGTATTAATTTTCTAAGGAAACGGTTTGGGGTGAAGGTAAAGAGACCCATTTATGAATTATTTTTTCAACCGTTTGAAGAAATTTCTCACTGATTGCCCGAAAATTGACCTGCAAAATTGTTTTATGTGAGTTGGTCCTAAAAACAAATATAGGAAATTCTTCCTCCTTCCTGATAAGATTTCTCCCAAAGTATCATTTTCTGAAGAAACGGTTTGGGGTAAATTTAAATCAACCCATTTCTGAAGTGGGTTTCCAATCGTTTGAAGATATTTCTCATTGTTTGTTCATAATGAAAACTGGAAGATAGCCTCTTGAAACTGATATGAAATTTTCATTTCATGTTGCTCAAGTATTATGCCTTGTAGAGATGAATAATTGCACATCTATAATAGACACTTGTAACAAAAATAAATTAAATTAATAACAAAAATCTATTAAAGGATGAGCTACAAGATCTACAAATCTTAATTAACCAAAACCAATTAATAAAATCAAATATAATTGATATCATTTATTCTAGATATACTAGATTGGACATTATATTTTGAGATTTGGGAATATTTTGCAAATTTGAGGAAATTAATTTCATAAGATTTAATAAACACTCAATTGTTGGCAAATTTTAATCAACCAATTGAACCATATTTTAGAATAACATGTTAATTATTGAATGATAAAAATATTCTTCATAATCTTGTTTCAAAACAAAATGAATATGAGGAATTCACATTAAAACTACTATCAATAATTAACCAAGTTGTTGTGATATAATAATGTCCAATTAAAAACCAATCCAATCACCTAAATGATAAAATATTTACATGACTATATAAGAAAATCAAACCAAACCAATCATATCAATGGAAAGATATCAATGAGAGGAAGATGATGAGAACGTCAAAAGGAAAAACAAGACATAAAAAACACTAGAGATATAAAACCATAAACAAATCAAGGTGGCATTACTAACATTAATAAGGGGACCCATTTAATTTTTGAGAAAATTATGGGGGTTGTTGTGGCCAAAACACATACATGATTTTTCCTTTTCTCTTTCTTCTTCTACCTTTTCGATGGGTTTCACTTTCCTCGAGGACTTTATTTCTCGAATCCATCGGTTCCCCATTTTTAAAGAGAAAAATTGGATTCCAAGCACTCCATCACAAATTTGTCTTGGTATTATACAAGAAAGCACAACTAACAATTCCAATTCCAAGTGGACAAATTTGTCTTTGTATTACAATAGAAGACACAACTAATAATTTCAATTCCAATTGGACAAATTTGTCTTGGTATTACACAAGAAGACACAACTAACAATTCCAATTCCAATTGGATAAATTTGTCTTGGTATTACACAACTAACAATTTCAATTGGAAAAATTTGTCCTTGTATTACACAAGAAGACACAACTAACAATTCAAAATGGAAAAATTTGTCTTGGTATTGCACAATGAGACACAACTAACAATTCTAATTGGACAATTTTTTCTTCCAATTCCAAGAAGACACAACCAACAATTCCAATTCCACTTGAACAAATTTGTCTTCCAATTCTTCCCACAATTGTCTTGCAATAACACAAAATTGTCTATGAATTAAACAACAAGACTAAAATAACAAAAACATGTCTATGCACTCTATTTTTTTGTGTTGATGTTGGGCGTGTAGATGTCAGCCTTGAGATATATGAGGTAGAGGAGTGTGCTTAGCAAAAAAAAATGCCCAGCATAAATGTGTGTGTGTTCCTAGAACATGTGTGCACTAAAGCGCGTGTGCGTTCTAGGAACGTGCACACATTCCTTCCAAGCATGGATGAGAGACAATCACAAGGATTTCAAGTCACAAGAGTCCATGTGTGCTCTTAATGCAATGAATATAGAATTCATTATAGACCAAACATATTTATGAATAAAGATGTATAGGGGTTTGGGGACAACTAGGACCTAAGGGCTTAGGATTGAAAGTGTTTTGAAGCATAGAGAAATGGTTAGAGAACTAAGATGTGGGTGATGTGGGTGCAAGGGTTTTGGGCCTTGAACAAGAGGTATATGCATAATGCACTTGGGGCTCGAGTGTGGAGGGGGTTAAGGGTCGAGTATAGGTTATACCTAGGCTTAGATGGAGCTAGGGGGGTCTAGGTCATGGTTTAGATCAAGATCTAGTTCATAGTCTCAGTCATGGTCATGATATAGGTCTAGGTCATGGTCTAAGTCTAGATCTAGCTCTATGCCATGGTCTAGGTCATGGTCTAGCTCTAGCTCTAGGTCTATGTCATGGTCTAGGTCATGGTCATTGTATAGGTCTAGGTCATGATCTAGGTATTTCCATGTCTAGGTATAGGTATAGGTCTTAACATGTCTAGGTAAAGGCCATTTATGTCCTTGCAGTGTAGAGAGGGGGGGTGGAGAGAGAGGAATAAAGAGAGTGTGAGAGGGGGTGA
>ML797281.1:0-14317 GCA_009831015.1 Picea engelmannii | reverse complement strand
TGCGTGTTCATAAAGCGTGTGTGCATTCTTTTGAATTCATTTTTTTTTGGGAAGGATTAACAACGTGTATGTTGAATTGGTTGCCTCATATTTAGGTTTGGGATGATAAACCTAGTGGTTCGGTATGCAAATTGATAAAAACCTCCATTTTTGTAAATACCTCTCTATATCTTTGTCTTTGAAGTTATTTTTCTATAGGATAAACAATTAATTTGTTGGAGAAACTACAGACATGGATAGAGTTGGATATGCAGATTCCAAATATATAATTTTTTTTAAATTAATAATGTTTACTATTTTTAATCTATTTTTTTCTTCGCATATATCAAAATCCTAAAATTCATACCTCTCTTATTTATGCTATAACTTTTTGTCAGCTTAACCATTTCTCGAATGAGCTATATGTGGCACTAGAGGAGACTTATATCTACAATCTAAAAAAAATGTTTTGTGTGAATCCACTAAAACCCAACAAAGCAAACTAGGAAACCCCAACAATATTTCACTTAGAAATTATTAAGCACATTAAAAATTCTAAAATTTCCTTTCTTAGTTACAGTGAGGGTTTCTTCAAAAATTAAATTTGCATAGCAGAAACAAAAACTAGGAACAATTTAGAAGATAACAATAATCACATCACATGAGGTATACAAATATTTTTGGGTATAATAACCCCTAGAAAAACCCAATGTGGGAAACCAGTTCTTTAGTTTGTGGATTTTATTATGCAGCAGAAGATATGAAAATTCTTACAGATCATATTGATTTACATCAATAGCTGAAGAAACCCCAGCAATTTTCCTTCCCATCACTTGTACGGCCTTATCCAAGCCAAATCGAACCCAGCAACATAAAATTGGCCCAACAAACCAGCCTTTGCACAAATCGTATGGCGTCTCGCGTCACCCTGTATGACTCTCTTCAGATATGAAGTTTTTTGCCTCTGCAACTATTGGAGAAGCAAGTCGATCTACCTGCAAATTCTTTCCTATGTCCCTGCTACAATCTCTCTCCAACAAACCCTCAAGCAATTTGTTTCTCTCCCTGCAAATCGCCCTCTCTCAAGTGAATAATGTGCCCTAGTCAACAGGTTGATTTATTTTATCTCAATGAGAAAGAAAAAACCCTATCTCCAAAGAGATCAAGGCATAATATCAACCCTCACTCTTTCAATGAGATGGATGGACAAGATTAAAAGACCATCACTTAAATTATTTTCACTTTTAACTTTAGAAAAAGTTCTTATTAATTCAACATTAAAATATAACACATTTAATGTACTTTTTCTAAGTTAGACTTAAAAAAAAAAATTTAACCCATCAACTTGGCTAGTTTCATTGTGCCCCTCCATGCCAGTACACCACCACATGGAAGAATACCTTTTGAGTTACTCTTCTCAACACTCCCTCTTAACGAGGAAGGGATCTTGAACCAACCCCATCTGATTTCTGAAATTCATGAATTTCTTTCTGCATAGTGCCTTGGTAAATGTATCTACCATTTGATCATCTATATGTATGTATTGGAGCCTCACAACTCCCCTTTGTACAAAATCTCGTATGAAGTGATAGTGGATGTCTATATGATTTCTACGATCATGAAACACTAGATTCTCATAAAGCTTAATGCAACTATGATTATCACAATGTATCGCAGTATCCTCTAACTCCTTATCGAACAGTCCCAAGAACAACTTCCTCAACCACAGTGCCTCACATGTTTCTAAACTAGCGTCCATGTACTCTGCCTCTGCAGAGCTTAATGCCATTGATATTTTCTTCTTGTTGAACCAGGATATAATACATGATCCTTTGTTGAAGCAACACCTTGAAGTGTTCTTTTTTTCCTCTACACATACCGCCCAATCAACATCTGTAAAACCTACCAATCTGCCAATCTCATTTCACCGCCTCTCAATTAGAGAAGCACAAGCTTTGTAGATATCCAATGCACTCTCTGAGGGTCCCCCATGAACTGACTCAAAGATTTTACTGCAAATTTCTGATATCCGACCTAGTGTTGACCAGATACATGAGCAATCCAATAAGTTAGCAATAAATGGTGGGCTCTACTGTCTCAGAACTAGATACATCAATATTCCTCTAGTTTGTCACTAGAAGTGAGGAAATGGAACTACAATCTATCATCCTAAACCTGCAAAATATCTCCACTATATACTTCCCTTGTCCTAAGAAGAAGCGCCCATCTATCTGCCAAACCTCCAGACCAAGGAAGTAATATATCAAACCAATATCTTCCATATAGAACTCAGCTACAAGGCTATCCTTTTATTCTACAATCAACTTCTCATATCCATTAGGAAAGAGATCATCAACATAAAGCACCAATGTGAGAGGAATCTCGCCTGCTAGGAAATAGAGGTTCAGATCAGGCTCACTCCGTTGGAATCCCATCTCTCTCAAATAATTTTCGATCCTTGAGTACCACATCTAAGGTGCCCTATTGATCCCATACAAGGCTTGTCTCAACCTGCAAACATGTGTCTCCCTATCTCCGGCCTCAAAACCTTCGTGCTGCTAAATATAGACTTCTTCCTCAATAACTCCATTGAGGAAGGCAGTCTTCACATCCATCTGATGAACATTCCATCCCATCTCAGCTACTAATGACATAACTACTCATATGGAGGAATATCTAGCCATTGGGGTGAAAGTCTCCTCATAATTGACTCCCTCTTTCTGTGCAAACCCCTTGGCTACTAAGTGTGCCTTATACTTCTCAACGCTTCCATATTTTGTATGCTTGACTTTATACATCCATCTGGATCCAACCACCCATTTTCCCTGTATCCTGGGAACCACCTCCCATACATTATTCTTCATAATGGAAGAATACTCCTCCATCATGACCTCCTTCCACACTCCATGTTGTGAAACCTGCTCATAAGTGGAAGGCTCGACATATATAAGATTTGTCATGAGTGGCATGTACCCAAATATTTGCGGTGGTTTAATCTGTCTAAAAGATCTCTCTGGAAGTGCTACATGTCTAGAATCATTAATTATGGACCTGTACCACTTAGTTCGCAGCCTAGGATGTCTCCTATGGAATAGCCTTGTGTTTCTAATCCTCCTCACCATCCCCCTGACTTTCATATCCACTAGTCTCCCTCTCAACACTAGTACCTTTACATGTACCATGTTCCTATGATTCAGTACTTTGTAACTACTCAATATTTTTCCCCAAGTATTGTCCATGTTGGTCCTCTACCTGTGTTGGCATATCTCTATATCTCCTCAAGGCTCGCTCCTCCTCTAACTTCACATCCCTTCTTACCACAATCCTCATGTGCCCTGGAACAAAGATGTGGTAGGCCTTGGATACCTCATTGTAACCAACCAGTATCCCATTTTCTCCTATGGGGTCCATATTTGTCCTCTTCTTCAAAGGGACATGACAATAACAAACACTATCAAAGATGTGAAGATGACTCACATCTAGCCTAGTACCTGTATAAACTTCCTCATGTGTCAATTTCCCCATAATGGTATGGGGACTCATGTTCTATATGTATACAGTTGTACAACAAGCCTCTTCCCATAAAAACATCGGTAACCCCTGATCATGTATCATCACACGTGTTGCACCCACTATGGTCTTATTCTTGTGCTCTACCACTCCATTCTGTTGCGGGTTATAAGGAACTGGGAGATCCTTCTTAATACCCTCAGCATCACAATATACCATGAACTCATTAGAGGTTTACTCACCCCCAGTATCTGATCTAAGTACACGGATCCTCCTACCAGATTGGTTCTCCAATAGAGCTCTGAACTCCTTGAACCTGTTAAAGACCTCATCCTTGGTATTAATGAAATATATCAAGGTCTTCCTAGAGTATTCATCAATAAGTATCACATAGTAGTTGAAGCCACTAATTGATTGCACACTCATAGGACCACAAACATCAAAATGGATTAGATCCAAGATCCCCTTGGACCTATGATCGCTATATGGAAATGCCTTATGGGAATACTTTCCCAATGCACAACCCTTACAAGGGTCATGATTCTATGTTGTAACCTTAGGCATTCCTATAATTACCTATTTCAAATGACCCAATGCACCAAAATGCAAATGTGCCATCTGTTTGTGCCATAACTCTCCCAAATCAGTGTTGTTGCTGACCAATGATTTTGTTGGCTCAAAATGTAATCTATACACTTTCTCACTACGAACCCCAATCACCTTTTCCATCTTGGTTGTAAACCCCTTCGGTCTAATTTACACCTTTCCTCCATGGAAGGTAACCTCGAATCCTTTGTCCTCCATGGTTGAAACTGATATGAGGTTCTTGGTAAGACCAGGAACAAATAAAACGTCGAAAAAATGGAGCGGTTTACCTGACTCCCTATGAAATGACATAGTTCCTATTCCTTGCACCTTATAGTGTGCATCATATCCAAGCTCAATATGAAGATTCACGCCTCCCTCCTACAAAATATTGAAGAACACCTTGTGCCCAGTCATATGAAAAGAGGTGCCACTATCCACATACCAAATATCTATGATAGTTGAGCTCGACATACATGCAATAAGGGAGAAATCCTCCTCAAATATCTTCACAAACACCTCTACTCGTGCAGAGGTTGCCATCCGTGGCTTACACTTTTTCTTTTTTGGACACTATGAGGAAAAGTGCCTAAACTTATGACACTGAAAACACTTGACTTTGGAGAAATCAATATTATTCTTCTTTCCACCTGTTCCACTCTCGAATCCCTTCTTCCTAGAATTTCCCTTTCCTTTGCTTGCAAGAGCCAAAGCCTCCTCATCCACAACCTAAGATGTTGTAAATTATCCACTCGCCTGACCAAGATGAATTTCCTCTTGCACAAAATCATCCCATAAGTGTCTACAGTCAGGAAACTTCTCTCGGGATACAATCCCATGCACAAATGAGTCCCATGGCTTTGAAAATTCATTCAAGGATATACGTACTAATTTGAAATCCTTTTTCTTTGAGCCAACTTTTCCAAGCTCATCCCTAATCTGCGTAAGACAAGTGAGGTAAGGAATCCCACCTCCACTCCTAGCCATATTGGTACCTCGCAGTATTTCCTGAAGAATTCCATAATCTTGTTTTCATGTTTACTCTGATAGAGGCTACCCAAGGTAGTCCACATGTATTTAGAAAATGTTTCCCCTGAAAGGTGTGGGATTATATGATCCTTTACCTCATCAAGGATTATTCTCGTTGCCTTCACTTCACCTTTCTTCCAAGCTCCCAATAAAGTTGCATATGTAGGATTTGTTACCTTCTCATCAACATGTTCAAGGACATCATTGACATCCAAGATTTTGGTAACCCTCTTTTTCCAGGTGGGGAAGTTCTGAGCACCTTGAATTCTATCCTCAACTCTCAAAGTCATGGCCATTTATGAAAGTGTCTTTGTTCAAACCCTGTGTTGTCTCAAAAATTGATTGTGTGCTTAGATCTAAAATCAATCTTATATAATCAACACTATGATGTTGTTATTTCAATAGTCCTTCTTTGATACCATGTGAATCCACTAAAACCCAACAAGGAGAATTAGGAAACTCCAACAATATTTCACTCAGAAATTATTAAGCACATTCAAAATTTTGAAATTTCCTTTCTTAGTTACATCTAGGGTTTCTTCACAAATTAAATTTGCACAAAAAAAATAAAACTAGGAACAATGTAGAAGATAATGACAATCACATCACATGAGGTACACAAATACTTTTGGGTAAAATAACCCCTAGAAAAACCCAATGTGGGAAAACCAGTTCTTCAGTTTATGGATTTTATTATGCAGTAGCAAATATGAAAATTCTTACAGATCAGATCGATTTACATCAATGGATGAGGAAACCCCAGCGATTTTCCTTCCCAGCACTTGCACGGCCTTATCCAATCCAAATCAAACCCAACAACAAAAAATTGTCATAGCAAACCAGCCTTTGTGCAAATCTTATGGTGGCCTATGTCACCCTATATAGCTCTCTTCATATCTGAATTTTTGGCCTCTGCAACTGTTGGGGAAGCAAGTCAATCCACTTACAAATTATTTCATTTTTCCCTGTTACAATCTCTCTCCAGCAAACCCTCAAGCAATTCGCTTCTCTCATTGTAAATCGCCCTCTCTCAAGTGAATAATGCGCCCCATCCACCAAGTCGATTTATTTTATCTCAATGAGTAAGAGAAAACCCTATCTCCAAAGAGATTAAGGGGTGAGATCAACCCTCACTCTCTCAATGAGATGGATGGCCAAGATTAAAAGACCATCACTTAAATTATTTTCACTTTTAACTTTAGAAAAAGTGCTCATTAAGTCAACATTAGAATATAACACATTTAATGTAGTTTTTCTAAGTTATACCTAAAAAAAATATTTAACCCATCAACTTGGCTAGTTTCATCGTCCCCCTCCATGATAGGACGCCACCACATGGAAGAAGACTTTCTGATTTACTATTTTTATCATGTTAAGACCCTCTTAGCCTGCATGAATAAAAAATGTTGTAGTTTTAGGGATATGTTGACTTTGATAATTTAAAAAATATATATAATTAATATTATAAATTTCCAAAAAAATACACGACACAAGAAAAATGGGTTCTCTACAAATATACAAGTTTTTGGAACAAAATTCCATCGTTAAGGTACTCAATACCTGCACGAACAAAAACATATACCTTATATTTTGTTGGAAAAATAAGATACCAGTGTTAGAAAAAATCAAATTTGACATAGTTATTCACAAATTCTATGAATAAAAGTTGTATATTCGGAAAGCTAATTCAATTTCCTACATTTCATATTCTTTCAAATTCATTGTAAAAGTACCTTGAATAATCCCTCCAAGTTAACAGATTGTTGTTTTTCCAAAATTGCATTGTCACTAACGCATCATGAGAGACCACCATTAGCTTGCACTCACCCATATAAAAAAAAAATGTATTGAAAGTGAAGGAAAACCCATGATATGATGTATCGGTTAAGGGTAAGTCAAGAAAAATCATGAGACGGTTGAAGGTAACCTAAATAAAAACCTTGATATGAAGATGAAGTAGTTCAAATGATCGACTCAAGATCCGGACTTATCAAAGAAAGGTGCAACTCATGCACAATACAAGAAGGCAATGATAGTTGAAGATATAGAAGACTGAAGATGATGCAGAGTAAAGAAGAATCAATATCATAAAGATTGTTCATATGATGGAGAGTACAGTAGAATGAATATGAGGAAGAGTAAAGATGATGCAGAGTACAGAAGACTGAAAATGAAGATAACTCATATATCTAGTTTGAATCACAAGTATTCATTAAGGGGGAGTATGAAGGAATAATTCATACTTGTGATAATTATATGGTGACATTATAATATGTGAAAATGAATATAATGCAATTGATTGTCGGATGAAGTGAGACGGAAGGTCATTGTGGCTAGGGCCTAAACCCTAGCCGCCTCTGCTCTGGTTTTCGATTGCAGGGGCGCGTCTTCGACTGTAGCATCCGACCAGGGTTCCCCTTTGAAAACAGGGCCGCGGATCGGCATATCAGAGTGTCCCTCTCGCCTGCGTTTCCTCAGTTTGGCATGCATTTTGGAGCAGTGGTCTTGGCTTGCCTCTGCGACTTGCTCCGTCCTCCTGCTTGCTGGTGGTCGCCGCCCTGCTACGATGGCCCCAGATCCGATTTTCGAGTTGGAAGAAGATCCTTTGGAAGCATTCAAAATGTTAGTCCGCTCAGCAGGACCTAAATCCAAGCCTTCTCTCTCATCTAACTTTGTTAAGAAGATGGAGGAGATCCCTTCTCTGGAGCTATCTCCAGAGGACCCATGCAATCTTGCCCTCCTTCTAGCAGAAAAGGCCCTCATCGGAAAGTTTACGGGGTTATGGCCTAGACCCAAAACGGTGGAGGCATGGATGGATGATCGTTGGAAGATGATGATACAGGGAAACGTTTTTCTGTGCGCAGTAGGCAGGGGTTTTTTTGTCTTCAGCTTCACGAGGAAAGAGGACCGTGATCTAGTTTTCAAATCTGGACCCTATTTCATGGGGTCAAGAGGGTTGTTCTTAGCCCCTTGGACTCTTGACTTCAATCCCGGAGCCGAGATCACAGCAGCCCCTGTTTGGGTTAGGCTGCCTCATCTTCCCTTGCATCTCTGGGGGATAAGGTCTCTGGAGCACATTGGAAATAAGCTTGGGCGTTTCCTGGACAGGGCGGAGCCGAAAGGGGATCAATTTACCTGCGCTCATATTTGTGTTGAGGTTAACCTTGATAAAGGACTTCCGGAAGCCATTAATCTCTCCTTGGGGGAATGGTGCCATATCCAAGAGCTGGACTACGAGCAGATTCCTTTTAAGTGCCTCCGGTGCCATGCTTACGGTCATTTCGCAAAAAGCTTCCCCAAAGCCTATGAGGAGCCGGGACCAGTCAAAGAAGATGATTTTCAGCCAGTAACTAACCGACGAAGGCATCCAAGGCAAAAGGATCTGCTATCCCAGGCTCCGAAGGCCACTCATACTGCAGAGGCAACTCTAGAAAATAAGAACAGCTTTGATGCGCTGAAGGAAGATGAAGCCCTAGATCCAGAAGCAACAGCAGTTAAGGAAGATCCTCCGGTAGACGAAATCCTTCTGGATTCCACCCCCCCAGAATCAATGGCAGCGAGAGAAACTCGGGCTTCAGTTCCGGAACCTTCTGCCTCTACAGGTCTAGCTGTTTCAGTCCCCTCTAGCGGCTCTGTGGAAACTTCTGAACCTGAAGACAAATCAGTTCCATCTCCACCCCTTACCCGAGGGCGAAGGACCAATAAAGCGTGCAGACAAAGGGAGGCGGCCTCCAACATTTCTTTAGGTTCTCAGAAAAAGCTGGATCCCTACTTTAAGGGGAAAATTTCATCCCCCTCGGTTTAATGCTTTGCTTCTGTCTTCTACTATGCTCACAATTTGTGAGAATTTACTCATGTATGCAATTTTTGTCATTTTCTCGAATTAGCTCAAGAAGCAGATGGGATTGGTCTCCCAAGACATTCAAAAGAAGGTTGGCAGCACTGTTAGAGGTCACCAACCTTCTTCAGATTTGTAACTTTCTGATTCTGGCTTGACAGAAAGCCGATTAATGCAACATAACCATTCTTGTCAAAAAAAAAAAAATGAATATAATGCACAAAGGTGTATGTATAAATTGAAGATGAAGACAAAAAGAGAAGTTAAGGATGATGATATCATGAAGATCACTTGAGATATTTATGGAGATACTCATGGAATATATTTTGGATATAGTTATGAAGATGGCTGAATAAACACTCCTATTATGACATGGTTTTTATGGCCACCTATTTTTATATAAGGGACCTCATTGTACTCTATTGTATTATGAGAGAAATATAGATCAATACAATGTAAGGTTTTAGGATATTGTTCTTCTCATGTAATTTTTATGTGTGTAAATATTTATTCATGCCTGCCCTCTTAAACCATAAGAAATAAAAATAATATTAAAATAAAAAATTAGTATTTTGAATTATTATAAAATTGATATTAAAATATACTTATTTTTAATAAAATCCAATGATATAAGCTCCAAATACAATAAAATCAACACCTCTCATAAGGAGGACCCCGTCCTTATTTATAACTAACAAAATAACCCTAATGATAACAACCTCATGATTGTTAGTGGACCTTCTTTAATGAGACCCGTTACATTTATTGAATACTAACTACAATAGTGTGCCTTATTTAACAATAGAAAGTATAGTGGACTCAATTCACCTTACATTGAATGGCCCCCATTATTATTACTCTATTATGGTCCCTTCAACCCCCCATTACACCCTTAGGGAGGATCCCAACATTCCACACCCTAAGAAAAGTGTTGCCCTCAACGCTTATTGTGAGAAGGGATAACCATAAACCAAGGTTCCATGGATGAGTGTTGACCACAATGCTAAAGTAAGTCAGAGAACCAGGGTCCCATGTATAAGTGCTAACCACCGTGTTGAAGTAGTCCAATAATCTCCACCTTAAACCTAGGTCCCATGTATGAGTGTTGACTAAAATACTGAAGTAGCATGTGTCCCATGTGCAAGTACATACTGCAATATTGAAATAATCTAAGGAGCTCATCCCTAAAACTAAGTTACATGACCAAGTGCTCATGTTAACTCCCCTCTGAATATACCTAAACTCGATATCTGATAAAAAATGGTGCTCCAAATGCCTATTGTGGTCATATGGATCCAAATATATAGATCCATCCATATCCATAAAAGCATCGACATAACACACTACTACTAGAGAATAGGTAAGTTGAAAACTAGTATTCATAACAAGCTCTTGGCATCCCTTCATGATGTTCTCTACATAAGTTGGAGTAAAGTCATCAAATAGAAGGGAAAGTAGTTGTCATCCCAGAAATGACAATTATCCATGTACTAGTCATCGCAATCATCCTCTAGAGAATACCAGCCATATCTTTCTTGAATATATTCCTCATTGATGAAAGGATGTGGTACCAACAAGGGCCTCCTCAAAATTTATGGAGTATCTCCTTCATATCTTGGTATCCCTTTTACATATCCTGGAAATATTTTTTCACCAACATTTTTTCCCCCATGGCATGTTCCACCACAATATCATTCTTCATTTTTGTTAGGATTTGAGGGGAAAAAATTACAAGTGTTGTAGTGAACTAGATATTGATCGGAAGTATATCATATAATATGTCAAATCAAATTTTTGATGGTGTTGGTCTAGTGAAAATCTCAACACCCTATCAAAATATATTTTCTTTGTATCCCATGCCTTAAGTAACTCCCTATGTACCCCATATTATCCTCCCTAGGTACATTATAGATACCACATGGGGTGATATTGGTAAGAATATTTTTCCAATTTTTTGAAATTTTTTCATGTTTTGAGATTTGTATACATGTTGATATTAACTATCCATTGAATGACTGATAAATATTGGACCTAGGAGGTCTCCACTACCAATTGGTGGGTAGTATTTACATGCAAAGAGTGAGGCTAAACTAGGACCATATATACAATAGTTCAAGCAAGAGGAGGATCCTACAATGATGGTGAATATGCTCCAGTAAAATATGGAGACGCTAATTGAGGGTGTGCACTAGGTGGATCTCAACCATGGGGGATTCACCTTGCTGACCAATATTTTATCATGTTCATTCATAAAGGGGGTTTTAGGATTGTGAAAAATAAATTCAATATATTTAGGTATTGGGGGAGAATGCAAGGTACGTCGAGGCTTATAGGGATTGGGGGTATAAAAAGGGGCATCTAGTAAAAATATATTTTTTTTATTAGAAAGATGTATTGATAGGGGGGTCCAACAAAAGGATTTTTGGAAGTATTTATTAATATATAATGAAATTAGGGATATTTTTTAATATCCCATGCACATGCATGCTATGTCACAAGTTCATGAAATGAAAACCCCATAATCTCAACACCACAAAGGACCAATTCGCATAGGCATTATTTGATGTCCCACTAAAGTGGATGATCACGACCTAGCCATAGTTTCTATAGGCCTAGAAGCCAACAACCCCAAGTGGTGGACATCTAATAAAGGATCTCATATGTCATAACTGTGGCGAATCTAACTCTTTGAACCCCATAAAAAGACTAATTATTACATGTATACATGAACATGATGTCTCCTATTTTCAAATAATTTTCATTTTCTTATTCATATATTATTTTCATTTTATCACTTTAATTCACTTAAATATAAACTTTTAATACATAAATCCTTAAAACAAAATAAAAATATAATTAATAATTCTTTTATCTTATAGCTCCAAGTATGTGAACCTTTAAAACTAATCTACCATAATCCGCCAACATGTCACTTGTCAGTGAGGCATCATGCTACACCACCATGTGAGCTAACCCATGTGACTATTGAATAATTGTTTGTTACTCAAAACTTGAGTTTATGAATGGGAATTTTTCATATCTTTAACACAATGTGGTATATCCCAACTCTCCTATGTTAACTTGGTACTTGCTACTTGTATTCTCTTATCAATTTGGAACCCACAAAAATGGAAGATTGATCAAATATTTTTTTTAAATAGAGGAAAAACTATCTAATGAATTCATTACAAAGTCATTTCACTAGGTGGTTGAGGCAAAATCATTTGTTTATAATGAATTCTTTGGAATAATGCTTATTCTTTTTTTTAAAATAGCATACATGGTTTTGCTAACATAGTAAAGGAGTTTGTATTTTAACTCTTTGTTTCTTTACTAAAAAAAATAATAAACTTTTTCAATTTTTCCAAAAAAATTTAAGAAAAACCTAAAATGTTTTTGCTTTTTTGTTAACATAGTAAAGGAGTTTGTATTTTAACTCTTTGTTTCTTTACTTAAAAAAATAATAAACTTTTTCAATTTTTTCCAAAAATTTTAAGAAAAACCTAAAACCTAATCAAAGCAATTATACATAATTATTATTTATATTAATGTTTTAAAAGAGTTTTATCTATTTCCAACTACACAGATGAATTTTCCACATAAAAAAAGGCATTTGTACCCTATTTCCTAGTTCTTTCTACAAGAATTTCGGTTATAATTATAATCAAATTCAATTATAATTACAATCAAATTCAAGAACTGATTAATACCTTCCATTTGTGACCATTAAATAAGATGATTATATCCTTATTTCTTTTTTTTTACATCAATTTGCATATCAAAACAACTGTAAAATTTTATTAAAACACAGAAATGTTTTTGCAAATTATCTTTATAATTGGCCAATAACACAAAATCATTTATATTTTGAAAATAAACAATAAACGAGTTAAATAAATAACTTATTATATTCATGAAAAACTTTCACTAAAACACACTCCATATTTTTTTAAACTATCTAATTTGTCAACAGCACCACATATAGAAACCTAAATATCATATTTTTTTTTAAATCCCTTCTACATTCATAACAAACTCTAACTGAAACAAATTCCATATATACTTATCATGTCATAAGGAAAAGAGTAAAAAATCTGCAATATTGCAAATCCCATCTCCATTCTTCCAGTATCAGAAAAGTTTTCGTTATTTCATTTTTCTGGGTAAATTTGACGAATAGTGATCTTTATAGGTCCGTCGAATCTCACTTTCACTTTCTAAATTTCATGGATGAATGCTGCCAGCCGGAATAAGAAGATAGGGCAGGTCGTTGATTTTGGTCTCTTTTTAAGAAATCGGTGTACCAACGAACGGAGAGAGTTGGGTATCTTTTCAAATTTCTATCATTGAAATCAACGTAGTACAATCCATAGCGGAGCTGATAACCATATATAACCTCAAAACTGTCGAGAAAACTCCACACAAAGAACCCGCGAGCGTTTGATCCATTCCTGCATACTCACACTCCCAACTTTCTTAGCAACAGACACTGCATTCCCGGCTGTCCAATCGATTAATAAAATAAAAAGAGAAAATCATTAATAACATCTGAAACGTTGGCGAGATGGTTAATGTACCTGATGGCTGCCAGCAAGTTTTGAACATAGTCATGGAGGAAGGCTACCTTGGGTTTATCGTTTAATTCCTCCGGAAGTGGAAGAGACTCATTGTTGGGCATGGCATATCCTACTCAAGGATGACAAGACTGATAAATTGTGAAGCAAAGAGAGATGCATAGAGAAAGAATAGAACAGTATTGTTATCACTGAAATTTCGTCTGCACATGGCGACAAGAACTCCGCATCATCAAAACAGCAATGAAGTCATTTATGGCACTGAATTAATTTCACAGCACTCCAGAGGTGCTAAAAACTATACAAAGTAACCAAAAATTGAAGGCGCTTTACAGCAGTGTGGTGCGCGCGTGCATGCGCAGGATAAAAACGTGTTATTCGCGCATGCGCGCTCGACGTGCGGTTGTCAATACAGAAAACCGCGCATCTGCTAAAAAGGCGCATTAATTGAATAGGTCGGCCTCCCAACCGCTTACGGACCGGCTCCCAAGTTGATTTGATTCTCAAATTAGAGCCGGATCCGCAAAATCGGTGGGTTAATGACCTAAGTAAACCCTAAAAGGGTCCCTGTTCACACTTTGAGAAGGTTACGTGACCGCCCGAGGAGTTGCTATAAAAAGTCGTGAGGATACACTGTTTTGGCAAGGAATTCTAAGCATTGTTATGTTGTTCAGATGGTTTAAGGGCTCATCCTTTAAACAACAACCCATCAGCTGCATCACCGAGAGTTCTTTCACTTCTATGCTCAGTTCTTCTCATTTGTAAGGAAAGCAAATTGTGTGAGGGCCCCAAAGAGCCTTCC
>ML797280.1:140559-180296 GCA_009831015.1 Picea engelmannii | reverse complement strand
AAGCTGTAAATTGTTCCCTAAGACTTAGACATGAGCAATTAAGATTTCCAAGGAATAAATATCTTCCACAACAAAGAATGATACAACAAAGTAACAAACCATCACAGATTGCAAATTGCCAAATTAAGTCTAGAGACATGCAATTGAGGAGGTCAAGGATTAATAAATAGTCACTGAGTAGACAACACTGCAACAATGACTTTGACCTATTGAACAATGTTATTGAATGCTATAACTGTCACAACTTTGGTCACAAAGCTGCAAACTGCCATCTCAAGAATTACAAAGCAGATCCAAGGATAAAGTTCTTAAAGAGAAAGACTAGCACATGGAAGAGGAAAGATAGTGAAAAATGTGGTCAAGCACTTTCAACTCAAAAACAAAAGGCCTCTGGAAATATAGACAGTGGATGTTCCAAGCACGTGACTGGAGATAAGGATAAGCTACTGTCCATAAATAAAAGCAAAACATGAAATGTGATCCTTGAAAATGATGAACCAGGTAAATTCAAGGATAGAGGGATGATGAGTTTGAGTAATGACAAAGGAGATGCCCAGTCAAAAATGTGACAGAGGCAGTGAAGAGGTGCTCACGTCCAAAGAATGTAAGGTAAATATAAACTCAGGACAAGTGGTGAATAAAAGTATAAAGAAAATTAATGATGTTGAAATTGAGTCCTCCCTTGCAAGTAAAGAGGAAGATTCAGATACAATAAAAGCATGTTCGGTTAGCATTAACCCCATGGATGAAGTAGGAGAAGAACCATGTCATAAACATGAAGCAGAAGTCTTTAAGGTTGAGAAGGCAAACACCCAAATCAAGTTCTTGAGCAGATCCATGAATCTAGACAAGGTCTTGGATAGCCAGAGATCACCAAATGACAAATCTGATATTGGACTCAACAAGGTAGAAATCAGTGCTCCTAAGAAACCTGATATAGGTCCTTCATTTGTGAGAAAGAAAAACAGGTATGAGAATGGGTGTAACAGTTTTCTCTTGTGATTGAATATGGAGATAAAAACCTTGGATTGTATGCATCATGGAAGAAATATGAAATGCAACATTAGAAATCGATAAGAATCAATAGGGAGATCCAAGGGTTGTTTGAATAGTAACAAGCAACAATTACGCAACGTGTCAGTGGGATAACTGCCTCTTCAACAACAACGTTTTGTTCTACAAAATGATATACATGACATCCTGTAGAAGTAACAAGAGGAAAGACCTTGTCAAGGAAAGTTAACTTTTAGGAACAAAGGGGGAAAATAGTCAGAAGCAGAGAGATAACAATGACAGGGGGAGTATTCCACTCATGAGAAGATTGATAAAGGCGTCCGAGTAAGAGAAGTGAGCAATTTTGAGTACTCTACAGAGGATACAATGGAAGCTGAAGATAAATAGGTCCAAGAATCAGAAAAAGAAGACTCTGGTTTGGATACAAACATCTGCATGCCTCATATAAGAGAGTCCTTCCTGTTAGGGGGAGTTTGTGTTGATCTTAATATCTGATACCTCCTAAAATTACTGCCACATCTCAGGGGGAGCATGTTCTCTTTGACATTGATGTCAAAGGGGGAGAAAAGAATTTGGGTGCCTTAGTTGCCATCAATGCCAAAGGGGGATATTGTTGGCAAATGTTTAACAGGTAGCGTATGCTTGTCATTGATGGCAAGTACAGTAGCGATGATGGCTTGAGTACAGGAAGAATGTAACAGACGAGCTCCAGTAGTAGTTTGAGAAGAACAGACGGGCATCAGAAGTAGTTTGGGAAGACACTGCAGAGCAAGCTCGATAAGATCAGAAGAGATAGTGCAGAGGATGGTTGGCATGCTTTATAGGCAGTATGCGCTTATCATTGATGGCAGGATCAGAGTGTGCATCGATGGAAAAACAGGAACAAAGTAAGCTCATGAGGAATTAGCACAGAGTCGAATGCAGTGCGTAGGTGTGCACCAGGGATGAGGTTAACTCATGGCTAAAGCTCAAGAGAGATAACGTCAGGCGGTTCAAATGTCGAGGCCCTTGACACTTAGAAATTCTTCCAAGAAAGGAGGATGCGTAAGCTCTAGAGGAGAAGCATCGGTGATCGTTGGATCTCATCCTGAATTCCCGATGGATGTCAGATATGAATGAAGACAAAAGGAGCGCGCAGATATGGAGGATAGATCTCGGGCGTTAGATCAGAGCGCAAGGTCCGACCACCGTTGGATCGACGAGAACCTGCACGTTCTTTAAAGTGCAAGGAGTAGAGGGCTCACAAAATCCGGAAAGAAGGAGGACCGTCCATCTTCAGGCAGGACACGTGGAGATAGATCGTCAGTTCACTGACTAGAGAGTCAAAGGAACGATGTTCCCTAACCTCTCGAAATCGCGATATGCGATATTGCGATTTAATCGCAGCTGTCAGATCAAGATATGATCTGAATCGTCGATCCGACTCACGTCAACAAACCACGTCATCTAGGAACATGTGGCACAACCAGGTAATGACAAGTGTCAGACTGATTCAACATTTCAAGCACATGTAAGTCACAAATCAGGGTGACACGTGGCAGTTATTTAACACATGTGACGTCAACAGACTTACACCATGTCGGAGTTTCGAGGATCGCGTGTTGGAGATGTCAAAGAAACAATGCAACAGGAATCCCGATTTCGAGATATGAAAAATCACGATTCAAGTGCAACCGTCAGATCAAGATGTGATCTAGACCATTGATACGACTTCTTTACGGAGTTTCGTGGATCGGGATTTGGAAGTGACAAGAACATTCACCACAAGAATGTTGAAATCGCGATATGCGAAATCGCGAAATGATTTGAACCGTCAGATCAAGTGTTGATCAAGACCGTTGATCCCACACCATTTCGGGGTATCAGGGATCGCGACTTGGAGAGTTGAGATGCCTCATCTCCAGACTCACAAAATGCGAAATCGCGAAAGCGCCTTATGCATAAGGTTGTGGCCACAACCCTTGGTCACAAGAAGGGAAGGAGTCAGTCCAGATAAGCTCCGTTTCGGGGTTTCGGAGATCGCGACTTGGAGAGTTGAGATGCCTCGTCTCCAGATTCACGAAACACGAATTCGCGAAAAGTACATTAAGCATAAGCGCTTGGTTATGACCATAGCCATATTGGGGAACGAGCCTTGGCGCACGGTCAGGTGGAGAAAATACGACAGGTGGGGAGGAGAACGATACAAAAGGTGACACAACAGGAATGGGGCCCTTCCTCGATACCCCACCATTCCAGACCCCCCCTTTAATTAAAGGTAGAATGGCAAAGGGGGTCCGGAATCGCTTGAGCGTCGTTGATCTAGGTGCTTTAATCCTGGCCACTCGAGAGATGCGCGCCCAATTCCGGACCCCCCCTTCCGCTAAAAGATAGAATGGCAGGGGGGCTCCAGAATCCAATCCCGACCGTAGATCTGCGAACACAGATTTTGGTCGTCCATATTTGCTCGCTGCATATCCAACGGGGCAGATGAATTTGAACAAGATCAAAGGGCTACTGATGCAGGACGTAGTGAAACTGCCAGAAACCATTGATGACGTCTGCTAGAGAATTCGAAGAGACCTCTGTGTGATCGCCAGAGGAGATGAAGAGTCTCCAAGCTTCATCCAGTGAATGAAGACTATTCTTAGAAGGGATTGATAGATGGATGAGCGTTGAAGTCTGTAACTGAAACAGAGAAGGTGAGCTCGATTGTCACAGAGAAGACGAAGAGGCTCAACTGCTAGAGAGGCTGAGGAATATCATCATAACATCCAGTGATGCTGAACGTGTGGGAAAACCGCCAGAGAAGCTGAAGAGTTACCATGATGATCAGGCAGAGCACTCAAGAGGTGGAGGATATCGGCGCAGTGTGAGCATGCAGAGGTATTGCGCACATTGCATGTACAAGGTGCACAAAATCTATAAGCACACGGTACAGAGAAGAGATGGGGTTGCTATTGCTGTTGGAGTTTGTTGTGGTTGTTGTTGGTGAAGGTGATTCGTGTGTGAAGAAGGAGGAGAGTGCAGCAGTTGAATTGCACAGAAGAGGAACTGTGCAGTGAATGGACATGGCGCAGAAAGCATAAAAAGCAGAAGAACAGATAGCGCAAGTCATGTGTGCAGAAAGGCAATGAGGCAGACAGAGCAACAAAATGTAGCAGAACAATGATGAGTCTGGTAAGCCATTGTTGAACACCATATCACTGTAATAAGTTTCAGTAGCAAAGATTTATATTTCAGGGAGGTTGGGAGGTGCTAGGGAGGACTTCTGTCCTCATAGGTTCAAGTGGGTGCTTTCTCTGGTTGCAGCCAGAGAAACCAGGGTGGCAGGGTGGTGCAAGGGAGAACTCTTGTTCTCTTTTATACAGGTTGGTGCCTATATGATTGGAAGTTGGTGCTTCCTTCTAGTGGGTGCTAGAGAAAACAGAGAGTTGGTGCTCTTAGCAAGTTGCAGCTTGCAAAACTGAGGTTGTAGCCTCATTATGAGTTGGTGCTCATATGTATGATAATGTAAAGAATGTAACTATTACTTATCATATAAAGAAAAAGAGGTTTTTACGCTTTATGGGTTTCCTCAGGAAATATCTGTCTCTGTGTATCACATGTGTGTGTGACTGATGCTGAATATGTTATTTCTTACTTCCCTGCACTATTGTGATTGTCCCTCAGTGTTTCTGCAAAGAGTTTAAAAGAAGCATAATTGTTTAAGCATAGTAACAACTGATTCACCCCCCCCTCTCAGTTGTCCAACACTGGGAATATCCCTTTGCTACTAGGTGAGATTTATACTTCTCCACTTTACCTTATGCATTCAACTTTATTTTAAACACCCATTTTCTACCAACGATATTTCTTGCATCTGAAAACTCAACTAGATCACAAGCCTCATTTTTAACCAAGGACTCCATTGTTTCATCCATGGCCTTCTTCCATATTTTACCATCCTCTGAATCCACGACCTCCCTAATAGTTTTGGGATCATCATAAGTACTACATAAAGAAAAAAATAGAGCGAAAATCGGGTGGATTATACCTTTCTAGTTCCTTCTTTCTCGAATTGATCTCCTCAATACTGGAGTACGAGGTTCTTCTTCTTCTTCTTCTTCTTTGTGTTCTTTTGTTGAGTCAGATTATTCACTCTCCAACTTAAACTCTATTGTCTCTGGTTCTTTTTCCTTTAGTATGGCTTCCTGTTTGGGAACATCTTTAACCTCTCTAAAGACAAGATCCTGACTATAAACAATTCTCCTAGTTATTGTGTTCCAAAATTGATAGCCTTTTATACCATCTGTATAACCAAAAAGATTTACTTTTTAGCTTTATTATCCATCTTACTCTTATTTTCCTTTGGAACATATACATAAACATCACAACCAAAAACTCTAAGATGTTCAAGAGAAGGTTTATTACTAGTCCATGCTTCAAGTGGAGTTTTTTCCATCAACGTTGATGAGAGTGATCTACTTACAAGATAACATACATTACCCACTACCTTTGCCTATTATTCTTGTACTAACCCGACACCACTGAGCATGCTCCTTTATTTTTCCATCAACGTCATGTTCATCCTTTCTACAACCCCATTATATTGAGGTATGTATGGAGTGGTATTCTACCTTGATACAATGTACTTATTATATAATTCCTCAAGTTCAATCCCATAGAACTCTCCACCATTATCTATCCTCAACACCTTTATTTTCTTCATTGTTTGATTCTCCATAAGCGATTTAAACTTTTTAAATTTACCAAAGACCTCAAATTTCTTTCATAGGAAGTAAATCCATGCATTCCTTGAGAAATCATCAATGAATGAAACATAGTACATATATTAACCTAATGACGGAACATGCACAGGTCCAAACATGTAACATCCCCCAGTGCAACTGAGGAACATTACGGTGCGGAATACTCATAAACACTAAAATTTTATAGCTATCTAATTAATTTCCTGTAGCTTCCAACTACGATTTACATACAAATTTAACTGTTGTTTATTACCATAAATTAGATGCATCTACAACATGATAAAATCACACATGAATGTAGTAAATATCTCATTACAACAACACATGAATCATTTTGAATTACAAAGTTAATGCGCAACAAGTAAACTCATAATATAACACAACAACAAGATATAACACTTATCTTTTAAAATAGATTTGCAACCAACTGCTTGGGATAGACACTCCACCCAACCATAGACTCCTTGTTCTAAGTCTCAGCAAGAAGTCACCCTCAAGCTGAGACTAGTAAACCACAAAAGAGGGTGGTTTACTAGTCCAAAAATCCCACAACCCACTAATATTCTCTTACAACTATCCCGATTTTGCACCAGCTCTCTTCCAAAGACCTCAAATTTCTTTGGTTGCCTCTTCCATATGGGTTGCAAAAATCTGACATCCCTTCCTGAAACTCTTTTTCAGCTACATAGATAAAATTTCACCAATAGCTACAAATCTCGTAATGCCTTGAACCTTAACTTGCTTCCCTTATTCATCAATACATGTGATTATCTTGTTGATATCATGGTGTTTTTCCAACCAATCCATGCCAATTAGACAATCATATGAACCCAATGGTATGATGTTTGCATATACCTTTATGCTGAGTCCATTCATGTCTATTTGACAATATTTAACCAGCTCATTGATTTTCCTCTTAGACCCCGTGGCTAACTAAACTAACCAAGATTTATTATGCTTACTCCTTCGTAAGTGAAATCTTTCAACAATGTTAGCATTTATGTAACTATGGCTAGCTCCAGAATCAATTCAAATTGTTATTGTTTGGTTATCAACCTTACCTTCCACTTCAATCACGGGGGATTAATATTTTTCTTGCTTGTTATCCAAGGATGCATAAATCCTTGGAATTTTTCCTCCCATATATTCCACTGTTTCAGCCTCCTGAATGTTGTGGACAGTCCTCATTCTTTCTCCCTTGTGAGGTCACTCATATATAAGTGGTTTCCCTCACATCCCCAACATTGTATAGGATGTTGCCTTGGCATTTTCCCAAATAAATATGCAATGTTGTGTTCATTTTGGTATGACTGACCTTGTTGATTTGCTTGGGAGTTGTTCTTGAAAAAGGGTGGCCTAGAACCTTTTTTCCTTTAATCCTTTTTACCCTTCATCTTATCATTCCAAGCCTTTTGGAAGACTGGCCTTCCTCTGCTATGCTCATAAATATGCTTTACTCTCCTTATGGATTCCTCCAAATTTTTGGGGTTGTCATATTGTATCTTAACATTGTAAAAATAGGGTAACCCACTTAGAAACCTTTGGATTTTGAATTTCTCATCCTTTATGAAGTCAAAATACTTCAACAATTCAAAGAACTCTTTCATATTTCTTTCATTGTAATGCTCGGACAAATTTTTCTCTTGGAAATTTCCTTTGAACTTCTTCCATGAAATTATTTTCTCATCAAGGTGCTTGGATTTCTTAAGTTGATCCCACCACATGGTTGCCTTTCCTTTCAAGTGGTAGGTTGTAATTCTAGCTTATACCCTTGAGCGCTAATCGTGCAACTGGAAATATTTCTTCATTTCCAACAGCCATGCCTCGACCTCTTTTCCTTTCCCGTGCTCACCATTTAAAGTTGGTGGCTTAATTTTCTTGAGTTCACCTTGAAATATGTTTGCCTCATGCCTTCTTCTTTATCTTTAGAAAGGAGACACACCTGAGCTACTCCTTGGCCCTGAAATTGCATGATTTCTTATTGTGGATTTCCTTGGAGAATGATGGTGCTTGCTTATGCTTCTTGACCACCTGTCATTCACATGATCATCCCTTTTTCTATGAGATCTAGATGTTGTCACTAGTCTAGCACTAGTTGTTTTCTTGGTGACAAAGTATTTTTTGACTCGCTTATGCAACATATTCAAACTTTGAAGTATCTCTTCCCGAGCCTTCATAATCCTTTCATTATAGGCCCTATAGATCTGCACTTCTCTATGCAGGTTTCTCTTTGTTACATGCTCCTTCCTTTATCTCCTTCCATCAGACTCTATCTTAACATTAGCCATGCTTACATGAAGACCTATGATCTCCTCCTTATGGATGTAAGATTCCTGAACATCTTCCATAACTCCAGTCCTCATATAAGAACCAAAGTTTATTTCCTATACCTCTAATTCTGCAAGAAATTTGCATGTAATAATTATTGTTAGAACATGCATAGCATAAAACATTTCATCAATTAACTTACAAGTTATTCTTTATCCCAATTTATGAGGGACACAATGCACCAAATCGAAATATGATTCCTTAAATGCATTCGTCTTTGAAACAACTTTCCAACGATTATACTCATGCCTCAATTTGAGTTGTGAGCGAAAAGTTACAACATCAACATACTGCAATTTCCCACTCATTTACTGCTACATAAATATCTTTTATTGCTTTTCGAGTATTTTTAATGGTTGATTCAAAATTATGGGTGATAAATGTTTTCTACTCCTCAATATCTTTCCAGTGACTATTTGTTTTCTCAAATATGTGCTCCGAGCTAAAAGTTATGGTCCAGAGAAGTTTAGGTTGTTTTACCTAATTTACCCATGTCTGCTACATGTAGCTTCTTTTTCTTCTTGCACGTTTTTACACACCTAGATTCTAAATCCAACTCCATGGTTGTATTCTATGAATCATAATATTTCCATAGATTACTCATGTACCCAAAACAAACTTTTGAGCAAGGAGTTATGCCCTCTGGAAGTAATCTGGTGCCAAAATTTTATCCTTACTGTTTTGGCTGTAACTTTCTCATATGAGCTATGTTTTGCACCTGTAATAACTCATTGGATAACCTCTCTAAGTTGTTTTATTTGGGATGCAGAGATAGAGTGTACCATGATACAATATGTTTGCATGGGTTTTGATTGCCTAAAAATGTCATTTAGGGCCTCAAAATTGCCTCGCGAGTTAATGACCTTCAAAAATATAAAAAATTCAAAAAATTTCATATAAAAGTGACTATTTTGTTGTTATAACAACCTTTTAAATCTGATATGTTGATCTCAAATCAGGTGAAATATGAGTCTTTGATCCGAGCTCCATCGACGATCGATGATCGACACTTTCCTTTGGGCGCACACAAATTTTTTCCCAAATTAACGATCCAACTGTCAGCCATCAACCCATTCCATTTACAATCGATTCACAAGAAAATGCTAAACCGGTCGACCCAAAAATCGATCGTTGGCCATCAACATTTTTCATTGGAAAATGAAACTCCTCACCAATTCGATCGACGCCCGAACATCGACCCATTAATCGTTAGTCATTTCTCTTGGGCACCACTTGTAACACATCGCTAAACTGATTGACCTAACCATTGACCATTGACAATCCCCTTTCTCTAAATGAAACACCTTACCGTTTCAGTTGACCTGACCATCGACCATCAACCAATTATGTTGACTAACAAAAACAATTCTCCCATTCGGTCGACCTGACCATCGACCAATTCTTGGCTAACGTGGCATGCCACGTGGATGTTGATGTGGCATGACACATGGACTCTAACATGGCACTCTGGATGATGGGGCATGAGACTTGGATGCTGGTGTGCCATGAGACTTGGATGCTGGCGTGGCATGAGACTTGGATGTTGGTGTGGCATGACACATCATCACCCTCCTTTCTCCATCGATCATCGACCATTTCTCTTGGATGACCCAAACACCTCGCTGAATCGACCAAAACCTGACCATTGTCCCATAGGCCATAAATGTTTTCTCTTGTTCAATCGAAATACTTCGTTGAGTTGGTCGACCCAATCGTCGATCATGACGAATTCTGTTGGCGACCAAAACACTTCGCGAATTTAGTCGACCTGACCATCAGTGACTTCTGTTGGCAACCAAAACGCTTCACCAATCTAATTGACCCAACCATTGGTCGTCGACGCTTTCCTTTGGCCAACCCCAACACCAAATGTTTTTTGATCGAATCTTCGATGAGCTTGGACCATCTATCTACAAGCTAAGATGATCTTGACCATCGATTGACTCCCCTTTTTCAACCTCCAAAAACTAATACAGATTGTCGATCTTCTCGAGTTCGCAAACCTCCAAAATTGAATCCTGGTCGTTGATCGACCCCAACCTCCCAATGATCGAAAATGAATCTAGATCGTTGATTCGTTCCATTTTCCCAACTGCCAAAAGTGAATCTTGATCGTCGATTTTCTCAACCTTCCAAACGACTGAAACCTTATAAATTTTTAAATTTATCAAAATGAATCTAGGTCGTTGATTGCGATATCGAACGTGATCTTGGTTTTCGATTCGACAAACTTCCAACATCTCTACAATGGCCATTAAAACATGAAATTCAACCATTCCAAGTTGAATTCAACCCTGCAACTTTGCAGATTGGCTCCATTGAACCTCTCAAACAATTTTGAGTCCTTTAAACTTTATTTTGTCTCACGAATTTGGGGATTTCACTCTGATTTTTCTTTGTTTTTCTCCAAATCCATCATAGACAAATCCACAACAACGAATTTTCCCAATTCACAACCTTATTGGCCCATACAAGCCCGATGTTTGAACCATTTCACTTTGATACCATAATGTAACGTCCCCCAGTCCAGCCGAGGAACATTACAGTTTAGAACACTCATAAAAACTAAAATTTTACTACTATCTAATTAATTTCATGTAGCTTCTAGATACAATTTACATACAGATTTAATTGTTGTTTATTACCATAAATTAGATGCATATACAACATTCTAAAATCACACATGAATATAGTAAACAACTCATTACAACAACATATCAATCATTCTTAATTACAGAGTTAATGCACAACAAGTAAACTCATAATATAACACAACAACAAGATATAACACTTATGCACAACAAGTAAACTCATAATATAACACAACAACACGATATAACACTTATCTTTCAAAATAAGTGTGCAAGCAACATAATGGGATGGACGTTCCACCCAACCATAGAATCGTTGTTCCAAATCTCAACAACAAGTCATCCCCGAGCTGAGGCTAGTAAACCACAAAAGAGGGTGGTCTCTCACCGTCCACTCATGGCTCAGAAATGCCACAACCCACTGATATTATCCTATAGTTATCCCAATTTTCCACTATCTCTCTTCCTCTCAACCTTCCCAACCCAAGGAATGTTACCCTTCACTGATTTCAGTCCCTCGGGTGTCCCATTCGTTTATCAGGGTTTGTCTGACATAAGTAACTAGGAATCTCTCAGCTAGGAACTCAAGGGAACTTGTTGCTAGGAAAACTACCAACAAAAACAACAACAAACACTTGTTGTTACAGTGAAAATCACATAGAAGTTCACTCTTCAGGCTTGCCAACCTGGATATTTAGTATTCAAATCCAAATATGCTTCAGAAACCACTCTAGCATGCTCTAGAATTTTTCCCTCCATGGATGTTCCATCTCCCCAACTCTCTTTTCTACTCTCTACTTGTTGTCCATGCAAAAAAATTGTCTGCCCTAAAACTGTTGTAATGACCCATACAAATTTGCTTCCTTTGGCTTGCTTGCTTGACTGAGACACTTCCCCAAGCTAATTGTACTTATCCCCCATGCTCCCAATAACTATGGGATGTGACTTCTCACACTCACACTCTTACATGCATTCAATGATTGGCTTTAGGGACACTCAATTAGAAAATAGAGTTTAATACATGGTCATAATAAAATTAAGGAATGTGGGTTGAATTAATAGATATGGGTAGTTCCCCCTTGGAACCCTCTTAGACATTCTTCTAGACCCTCCCCTCTCTTGTGGATTAATTCAACCTCCATTTCTTTCAATGTCCCCTTAGCAGCTGACATCACATTCTATTTATTAAAACATAGAAATACATTTCACATATACATCTCTTGGTCATAGTGTAACACCCTGTTTCCCCCGGTCTGTAAAAATAACTATATTGGCCAAGAACTATGGCAAACTCAAAGACACGAATGTTTGGTTTGACAGACCTTTTTATAAAAGGTCGATGAATGTAAATTATGTTATGAATATGTGTTGCATGGCTCTTGATAGGGGGATGTGCTAAAAGAGACCATGATGCCTAATGAGAGGTGGTGGAAGGGACCTGGAATGGTTGCGTTAACTTCCACCGAGCCAGTACTGTACTGGTTTTACTTGCTCAAAGACCAAAGCAACTCTCTGACCCCATAATGGATTTCTTGTCAGATTGGTAGGTGGGGAGGCTCCTCAAGAGTTAATGAGGGGATGGGGGTGAACCGCCCATCCGTAACAACTCTCAGACCTGACTGCGGACAGGGAAATTCACGCCACACACAATCTTGTAGAGAAAAGGCAAGAGAGGAAGTGTGGTAAAGGGAAGAAGAGAGGGGAACATGCGTGATAGGGATCATGAAAGAGAACTGGAGAAAACTCTAGAAATACAGAGAGTTCTGAACATAAGAGAAGGAGAGTAACCTTCGTCCTTGACTTCCGTTGAGCTGGGAGTAGGAGACTGAATCTCAAGCCTCGTGGTCTAGCTCGGGGGTGGCTAGTGGTAAATACGTTTGGAGTCATTGAGCCTACGGTTGGGTGGAAACGAGCACCCCTCTCAGCAGTTTCTTCATACCTGGTGTTTTCTGAGAAGTGTTTATATCTTGTATCTTGAATTGAATATCCCGAATGCATGCTCATGTTTTATACGCTCATAAATGGTTTCTGTATAGAAGTGTTTGCCTTGTGTTTTGATTTGAGGTAATGGATGCATGCTTATACTAGTATAATAATAATCGGTTATGTATATAATGAGTAAGTTCAAAATACGAGTTCGTTCCCTTGAGAATTGTCCCATCTACTTGACTCGCGCTATGCCCTGGTGTAATTTCCCGAAGGCACCTCCTCCCGGGAAGTTTCCTCGCACTCTAGAGCCGGAGTGAGTCCCTTGAAAGGACTACCATGATAGTAAACCCACGAGTTTACTTTACCCTTACTACAGAGTTTATAGCTCGACGACTCAGGAAGGGTTTTTAATCAGGTCACCAAGCCTAGGGATAATTTACCCAAGAACCCTCTGAAGGATCTGTCGGAGCTCTATTGCCTGTCGACCTTATCCTTTGCATAGGCAGGAGAGTGGATTTGGCAACGTCCTGAAAGTCCCGAAGTATTCAGAGCCATCCATTGGCACAGGACATGTGGCAACTGGGTAGCATTTCGATGACCCGCGACCTGGAGCAGTCAAAAGGTTGGATTGCACGATCTCACGATTCACGAAATCACGACGTGATCATGGTCGCTGATACAGGAGTGATCTGGACAATCAATTTAGTATGAATAGATTTCGACATTTTGGCGTTTCGGCACCCGGGAAACCAAAGGGCGATACCCCTCGTCTTCGCAAGTCGCGAAGTCCCGGTATGCGAAACTCCGAATCAGTTTAGTATGAATATATTTCGACATTTCGGCGTTTTGGCACCCGAGAAACCAAAGGGCACTACCCCTCGTCTTCACAAGTCACGAAGTCCCGGTATGAAAAACTCTGAATCAGTTTAGTATGAATAGATTTCGGCATTTCGGCGTTTCGACACCCGGGAAACCAAAGGGTGATACCCCTCGTCTTCACAAGCCGCGAAGTCCTGGTATGCGAAAATCCGATTCAGTTTAGTGTGAGTAGGTTTCGACATTTCGACGTTTCGGCACCCGGGAAACCAAAGGGCGATACCCCTTGTCTTCACAAGTCGCGAAGTCCCAGTCTGTGAAACTCCGAATCAGTTTGGTGTGAATAGGTTTCGGCATTTCGGCGTTTCGGCACCCGGGGAAGCCAAAGGGAAAGACCCCTCGTCTTCGCCAGTCGCGAAATCTTGGTACACGAAACCCTGACGCGCTCGGAGGATGAGCCCTAGGTCACAGGATAGGGTCACGTGGTAGAAAAGAGGAGTCCTGAAAGGATTTGGACCGTCCATCGGGGGAGACGCATGGTGAGTGGTCAGAGTTCGGGGAAAGCTCCGAAATCCCACGAGTTGTTGGATCTTGTACAAGAACTCGTGTATCGGGTTTCGGGGTTCAAAGAGTTGAAATACTCGACTCTCTTGCATTTCGAACTCCCGATTACCGAAATACCGATATGGCTAGGACCGTTGGATCAGGGGGATATTCACAGCTGTCGATCTCAATGAAGGTACGATTTCGGGTTTCAGGGTTTGAAGGGTCGAAGGACTTGACTCTCGGGCATCGTTGAGTCACGAATTGCGAAAGGTGCCTCTTGGCTTGGCCTGGGGTCATAACCGATGATCACATGGAGGTGAATCCCGCGCTTGGTGCTTGAGTTGTACACGACGGGTTTTCAATGAAAGAACCAGTGGATTGGTTTAGTGAAGGTTCCGACAGGAAGAGCTAGCATGCGCTAGGACCTCGTAGGAACTCGGGGATTCTGTCCCTCGAGAAAAAGGAGAAAAATGCGAAAAATATATTAGGCCGTGGTGGGTATGTTACAAATTGGTATCAGAGCATGGTTACAACACTTTTCTTGCTTGGGCTCATGGACGAGTTGCGCATAAACTCCATCTGAAGTACTCTTAAAAGGAGTAACTCTCTATCCTAACCCCCCTTATCAAAATCCGAAGTTAAGAATGAAAATTCCTATTGTGTGTATGCATTTGAAAAATATGAATTATGCATTGATTGTGAATTAATATAATGTTGACTAACAACAAGTGTTTTTCTTGTACAACAAGCAGATGAGCAACCGCGGGAAACTGCAGATGCATAGAATGGTGACGCACCACGAAGTGGGGGATGGATCCCATAATAGAGATGAAGAGTCTGACGAAAGAAGAGCGGTAGAGACCCCTCCAGATCTAGTTGCGACTGTGAGGAGCCTCATGGTCGAACTACAGAGCTGGAAGACCGACAATAAGAGGTTGATAAAATAGCAAGAAAATCAAACAAATATTAATGCAGTCTTGTTGCAGAGCTTATCCGACATACAAAGACAATTCTAGCATGGACCTGACACCAGTCACGCGGACCAACGACAGACGAAGAAAAGTCAAAGTCTCCCTAAGATATGGAAACGTGGTCTTTTAAGTGGCCACACTGGGAAGAGCACCTCGAGAAAGGTCCACCCCAGAGATAAGGGACAAGCGTTAGACGATTCCTCTGGAAAGGAAACTAGCGACTCAGAGGGATCTTCTAGTAGCAGAACTAGTTATTATTCCCGAAGAAAACGGAAGAAGCAAAATCATTCCAAAAATCATAATCTCGAAGAATTCAAGAAGGCCAAACCACCCTCTTTCGATGGTGAAATAAAGAAGGGAGAGGAAGTGGAGGCCTGGATTCTTGGATTAAAGAAGTATTTCAGAGTCCATGACTTCTCGAAAAACTTGAAGGCTCGAGTAGCCACTTTCAACTTGAATGGAAAGGCTTCCATTTGGTGGGAAGACCTTAAGAATGTAAAAGGGATTCACGAAGAAGACCTATATTGGGAACGATTTGAGAAATACTTCAGGAAGAAGTATCTATCGGAAAAGTATTTCGACGAAAAGACTAAAGAATTCTATGAACTCAAGCTGGGGCAATGCACCATAGAGGAATATGTCAGCAGATTCCTCGAATTGCTGAGGTACGTACCCTATATAAAAGCAGAAAAGGAAAAGGTGCAATGATTCATCAGTGGACTACCTAAGGACTATCATAACAAGATTGAGTTTGATGAGCCAAAGACCCTAGAAGACACTATCCGAAAGGCAAGATATTGTCATGAACAACTTGGGCAACAGACAAAACCTCGCGAAGGCTAGAAGCAGAAGAATAGTTCGGGATTCCAGAAAAAGGGATTTAAATCCCCAAGATTTAAAAACTATAAAAAGAACTCAAGGAAGAGCTTCCCAGCCCGAAGTGTACACCAACAGAATTTCCCCTCCCAGGGCGGAAATAAACCTTCTGGATCTACCCGAGGAAAGATCAATAACTCAAAGAGAGAACCCTTGAAATATTGGGGTTGTGGAGAAGAACATCTACTGAGGGACTGCCCGCACCGACAATAGAACAACCGGAGAATTTACAACATTCAAGAAGCTACCACCATCAATGACGTGGCCAGGAGTATGCCACAAATTTATGCAGCCGTGGATAATAAACAAGCTGACCACCAAGCTTCAGTGGTGGAGATGGAAGGTATGATCACCAACCATCTAGTGTCTATTCTAATTGACCTTGGTTCAAATTTGAGTTATATAGCCCCTAAGGCTGTTGATAAGTGTATATTACAACCACATAAACACGCCAAGCCATGGTTGGTACAGTTGTCCACTAGCACCAAAAGAAAGGCGGCGGAGGTCATACAAGCTTGCCAATTCACTATGGGTGAATTCCCCATCCAAGCAACCCTTAACGTATTACCCCTAGGATCGTATGACCTGTTGATTGGTATGGATTGGCTAGCCACATATAAAGCTAGACTGGACTGTTACCATAAAACCTTAGAATGTGTAAGTGAAGAAGGAAGAAGGATAACCTTTCAAGGGATCCAAAAACCTGTCTCGGTGAGACGAATATCAGCTCTTCAAATGAGAAAGTATTGCAGAAAGGGGTGTCCACTATATGCGAGACAGGTGTTGGAATTAGTTGAAAATGACAAACCTAGCCTTGAAGATCACCCCACACTAAGAGAATATAGAGATGTATTTCCGAAAGAGGTACCGTGTTTACCTACGAGAAGGGATATTGACTTCTCGATAGAACTTGCACCAGGAGCGGTGCTAGTATCTAGGACACCCTATAGAATGAGCACACCTGAGCTAGTGGAGATTAAACTACAACTAAAGGAAATGATGGACAAAGGCTATATCCGACACAACGTGTCCCCATGGGGAGCACCAATTCTGTTTGTGAAGAAGAAAGATGGTACCCTCCAATTATGCATAGATTATAGACAACTCAATAAGGTAACCATAAATAACAAGTACCCCTTACCCAGGATCAATGACCTGTTCGATCAATTCGAAGGTGCTTCCATCTTCTCAAAGATTGAGATCTGGATACCATCAAGTCCGAATCAAGGGTGAAGACATCCACAAAACTGCCTTCAGGACGAGATATGGTCACTATGAGTTTGTGGTATTACCATTTGGATTGACCAATGCCCCTGCCAATTTTATGTGCTTGATGAACAATGTGCTCAACAAATTCCTAGAAAAATTTGTACTAGTTTTTATTGATGATATATTAATTTACTCCAAGAATAGAGAGGAACATGAGGAACATCTTAGACTTGTGCTTCAAGCGCTAATAGAACATCAGTTCTATGCAAAATTTAGCAAGTGCGACTTTTTCCAGAAGCAAATACATTACTTGGGCCATGTCATATCTGAAGAGGGAGTAGCAGTAGATCTTGACAAGATCATGTCTATCATGGAATGGCCTACCCAAAAGGACGTTTCAGATATCAGATCCTTTATGGGCTTAGCAGGATACTATAGGAGATTTATAAAAGGATTCTCCAAGATTAGTTGTCCAATCATTTCCCTCCAGAAGAAGGGAGCTAAATTCATGTGGACACAAGAATGTGAAGAAAGATTTCAATCCCTGAAACACCTTCTGACCCATGCACCCGTGTTGAAGATCGTTGATCCCGAAAATGACTTCCTCGTGTGCACAAATGCTTATAAGGAAGGGCTCGAAGGAGTCCTTATGCAAGGAGGAAGTGTAGTCTTCTATGAATCCCAAAAATTGAATGAGCACGAAGTCAACTATGTGACCCATGATCTAGAGTTGGCTGCCATAGTGCACACCTTAAAAATGTGGAGACATTACCTCTTGGGAAGGAAATTCGTACTTATGACAGACCACTGTGGATTGCAATATCTGTTTGACCAACCAAAGCTCAATTCTAGACAAGCTAGGTGGATGACCCTCCTTAGTGAGTTTGATTTTGAAATCAAACATGTTAAAGGAAAGGAAAATAAGGTGGTTGATGCCCTTAGAAAAAGTATGAAAACAATTCACCTGGCAGCAGTGAGCACCTGCGAGACGAATGTCAAAGAAAGAGTCAGGAATGCACAAGAAACATACACATTCCTCCAGACTGTGACCTCGCACCTGGAGCAAGAACCCATAGGAATAAAGTATGAAGGCTACCAGATGATAGATGGAGGTCTGCTAACGTACAGAAATAGATTGTATATTCTAGATTGTGACGACTTGAAGAGGTTCATAATGGACAAACTACATAAAAGACCATATATTGGTCACCCGGGATATCGGAAGATGATCACGGCCACTAGGAAACAATTCTATTGGCCCGGGTTAAAGAAATACATAGCTAACTATTTAGCTAAGTGCCTAGAATGCCAACAGGTTAAAGCAGAACACCGACACCCAGCAAGATTATTACAACCTCTACCAATCCCGAAATGGAAATGGGAAACCATTTCCATGGACTTCATCACCGGATTACCAACATCGACCAAACAGAATGATGCCATCATGGTAGTGGTGGATAAATTGAGCAAGTCCGCCCATTTTATCCCCGTCAAATCGACTTGCAAGGCAATAGATATCGCCAACATATTCATGAAGGAGATATTCAGACTACATGGTATGCCTAAAGAGACCGTGTCTGACAGAGACATGAAAGTTACTTCCAACTTTTGGAAATCCTTGATGGTTGGTCTGGAGACCAAATTACTGTTTAGCACAACCTATCATCCTCAAACTGATGGAAATATGGAAAGAGTGAACCAAATATTGGAAGACATGCTAAGGATGCATGTAATGCATCAACCTAAAAAGTGGGAAGATTACCTGCCACTGGTAGAATTCGCCTACAACAACGGCTACCAAGAATCCCTGAAAACGAGTCCTTTCGAAGTCCTCTATGGTGGGTCGTGCAACACTCTAGTCAGTTGGAGTAACCCAGTAAACAAAATTACTATTGGACCTGACATGTTGAAAGAAATGGAACGACAAGTGAGTCAGATTAAACAGAATCTGAAGGTCGCTCAGAACAGATAGAAAAGTTACGCCGATCGAAAAAGATCTCCAAGAGAATTCAAGATGGGAGACTATGTATATCTCAGAGTTAGGTGCAAGAAGAGTTCCCTGAGGATGGGATCTTGTGCCAAGTTGGCACCTCTGTATTGTGGACCCTTTGAAGTTCTAGATAGAGTGGGACATGTAGCCTATAGGCTAGCACTTCCTCCCACAGTAAAATCACATGATGTTTTCCATGTTTCATTATTGAAGAAATATGTACACGATTCTAATCATATAATTGACTGGTCTGTGATCCAGGTGGAATTGGAGGGAGAATACCTGCCAGAACCTCAATGCGTACTGGACATAAAGGAAACCCCACTCAGGAACCGAACCATTGCACATGTCAAGGTGCAGTGGAAACATTTTGGCCCAGATGAGGCTACATGGGAAATGGAAGATGCCATGAAACATGCATATCCAATTTTGTTTACTTCTGTACATACACATCATATTGATAGATAGAACATCGAGGATGATGTTCCTTTAAGGGGGAGGGAATTGTAACACCCTGTTTCCCCCGGTCTGTAAAAATAACTATATTGGCCAAGAACTATGGAAAACTCAAAGACACAAATGTTTGATTTGACGGACCTTTTTATAAAAGGTCGATGAATGTAAATTATGTTATGAATATGTGTTGCATGGTTGCTGAGAGGGGGATGTGCTAAAAGAGACCACGATGGCTAATGAGAGGTGGTGGAAGGGACCTGGAATGGTTGCGTTAAATTCCACCGAGCCAATACCGTACTGGTTTTACTTACTCAGAGACCAAAGCAAATCTTTGACCCCAGAATGGATTTCTCGTCAGATTGGTAGGTGGGGAGGCTCCTCAAGAGTTAATGAGGGGATGGGGGTGAACCGCCCATCCGTAACAACTCCCAGACCTGACCGCGGATGGGGAAATTCGTGCCACATGCAATCTTGCAGAGAAAAGGAGAGAGAGGAAGTGTGGTAAGGGGGAGAAGAGAGGGGAACACACGCGACAGGGATCGCGGAAGAGAACTGGAGAAAACTCTAGAAATACAGAGAGTTCTGAACATAGGAGAAGGAGAGTAACCTTTGTTCTTGACTTCCGTTGAGTTGGGAATAGGACACTAAATCTCAAGCCTCGTGGTCTAGCTCGGGGGTGGCTAGTGGTAAATCCATTTGGAGTCACTGAGCCTACGGTTGGGTGGAAACGAGCACCCCTCTCAGCAGTCGCGTCACACCTGGTGTTTTTTGATAAGTGTTTATATCTTATATCTTGAATTGAATATCCCGAACGCATGCTCATGTTTTATACGCTCATAAATGGTTTCTGTATAGAAGTGTTTGCCTTGTGTTTTGATTTGAGGTAATGGATGCATGCCTATACTAGTATAATCATAATCGGTTATGTATATAATGAGTAAGTTCAGAATACGAGTCCATTCCCTTGAGAATTGTCCCATCTACTTGACTCGTGCTATGCCTTGGTGTAATTTCCCGAAGGCACCTCCTCCCAGGAAGTTTCCTCGCACTCCAGAGCCGGAGTGAGTCCCTTGAAAGGACTACCATGATAGTAAACCCACGTGTTTACTTTACCCTTACCATAGAGTTTATAGCTCGACGACTCAGGAAGGGTTTTTAGTCAGGTCACCAAGCCTAGGGATAATTTACCCAATAACCCTATGAAGGATCTGTCGGAGCTCTATTGCCCATCGACCTTATCCTTTGCATAGGCAGGAGAGTGGATTTGGCAACGTCCTGAAAGTCCCGAAGTATTTGGAGCCATCCATTGGCATAGGACACGTGGCAGCCGAGTAACATTTCGCTGACCCGTGACCTGGAGCGGTCAAAAGGTAGGATTCCACGATCTCACGATTCATGAAATCGCGACGTGATCGTGGTCGCTGATACAGGAGTGATCTGGACAATCAGTTTAGTATGAATAGATTTCGGCATTTCAGTGTTTCGACACCCGGAAAACCAAAGGGCGATACCCCTCGTCTTCGCAAGTCGCGAAGTCCCGGTATGCGAAACTCCAAATCAGTTTAGTATGAATAGATTTCAACATTTCGGCATTTCGACACTCGAAAAACCAAAGGGCGATACCCCTCGTCTTCGCAAGTCGTGAAGTCCCAGTGTGCGAAACTCCGAATCAGTTTTGTATGAATATATTTCAGCATTTCGGTGTTTCGGCACCCGGGAAACCAAAGGGTGATACCCCTCGTCTTCACAAGCCGCGAAGTCCCGGTATGCGAAACTCCGATTCAGTTTAGTGTGAGTAGGTTTCGTCATTTCAACGTTTCAACCCCCGGGAAACCAAAGGGCGATACCCCTCATCTTCGCAAGTCTCGAAGTCCCGGTTTGCGAAACTCCAAATCAGTTTGGTGTGAATAGGTTTCGGCATTTCGGTGTTTCGGCATCTGAGGAAACCAAAGGACAAGATCCCTCATCTTCGCCAGTCGCGAAATCCCAGTACGTGAAACCCCTACGCGCTCAGAGGATGAGCCCTAGTTCACAGGACAGGGTCACGTGGTAGAAAAGAGGAGTCCCGAAAGGATCTGGACCGTCCATCAGGGGAGACGTGTGGTGAGCGGTCAGAGTTTGGGGAAAGCTTCGAAATCCCGTGAGTTGTTGGATATCATACAAGAACTCACGTATAGGGTTTTGAGGTTCGAAGAGTCAAAATACTCGACTCTCTTTCATTTCGAACTCCCGGTTACCGAAATCCCGATACGGCTAGGATCGTCGGATCAGGGGGAGATTCGTAGTCGTCGATCTCAACGAAGGTATGATTTCAAGTTTCTGGGTTTGAAGAGTCGAAGCACTTGACTCTCGGGCATCGCTGAGTTGCGAATTGCGTAAGGTGCCGCTTGGCTTGGCCCGGGGTCATAACCGATTATCACATGGGGGTGAAGCCCGCGCTTGGTGCTTGAGTTGTACACGATGGGTTTTCAATGAAAGAATCGGTGGATTGGTTTAGTGAAGGTTCCGACAGGAAGAGCTAGCCTGCGCTAGGACCTCGGGGATTCTGTCCCTCGAGAAAAAGGCAAAAAATTTATTAGGCCATGGTGGGTATGTTACACATAGCTAGATATTATATCTACTTTAAGCATTAATTAAATTTGGGATTATAATGGGGTAATAGTACAAAACACATCATTGTTCTAAATCTAAGATTCCCTTTGTTCTTGTAGCTCCAGCTGAGAATCTTACTCAATTCCACATATGGAATGTTCACAAAAATCAAAATCCAATGTGCAATTAGACATACTCGAAGGCCCTTCTCTCCAATATGTCCCAATCTTTGATGCTAAAACATTGTCTTTTCTCTAGATACAATAGGGGTTCTATCTTTTCCACCCTCATGAAAAATAGAATCATTACACACATTACTGATAGTGCTTCCCAATAGCTTGTGCAAAGTTCCATTCCAAACTCCCCTCATCAACACCATTGCTCCTCTAACTATTTTGCAGGTTTCCTTTTCAAACACAATATATACACTTGTAACACTCATCTTGCTTATAAATATCAATTTTCTAGCCAACTATGGAATGTGAAAAACCCTAAGGAGTGTTCTAATCCTTCCATACTTTAGTTGCAACTTGGCCTTTCCACATCTTGTGATTCTAGTTGTTGAGTTATCTCCTAGGAAAATTTAACCTCCATTATATTTTTCATATTCACAAAACCACTCCCTATGGGGAGCCATATTAAAAGAAGCTCCTAAGTCGATCAACCATACATCATGATTTGCATGTGTGATTGAAGAAGAAAAGTGCACATCCCCACCTTCCTCTGAGGAGTTCTTCCCTTTTGTGGAAGGAACATCATCAGATCCATTCTCTCTCTCAACATTTTTAGATCTACAATCTTCTTGCAATGCCCAATTTAGTACATTTCCAACATTTCCTTGAGGATTTTCCTCCTCATTTCTCTTGATAACTAGGATGAAAGAACATCACCAAACTTTAATGTGGCTGCATTACTTCCAGCAACTAATACCAAACTATCCCATGAATATATAAAAGAACATAGTAAACTAATTCACTTATCTTCATTAGAAATTTTAATGTCTACAGACAACAAATGACTTACCACAGTATTGAAGGCATTTAGATGCTTTGTGAATGAGTTTGCGTCTTTCGTACTCGAGAGGTACAACTTCTTCTAAAATAAAATTTTGTTTACGAGGGACTTAGACTGATACAAAGCCCCTAAATTATCCCATAATTCCTTGGTTGTAGCTTCTCCCGAGACATTTAGTAACATTGAATCTAAAGGACACAACTGGATTATGCTCTTTGCCTTTCTATCCAACTTCGTCCAGTCTTCTGACGACATACTTGTAGGTCCAGTATCGGGATCCACAATGACCCACTACTCTTTGTCTACCAAAATATCCTCCATCTGCAACTTCCAAATCTCAAATATTTTCCTATTAAATTTCTCAATCTCTATGTTAGAACTGCTTGCCATCCTCTTTCATCACAGGAATCACCACGTCATATCTCCCATTGAAATTAGGTTTATCATATACCCAAGATAACAAAACCCTTAGCCAAAAAAGTAACCCCCTGAAGCTAATAATTTTTTTGATACCAAATGTAGGTTTCAAACCTTTATAGTATAGCAATGCACAAACAAATTCTTAAAAAAATAGAAAAAAAACAATAGCATCCACACATAGTACTAAGAAATTTACCTTGGAAACCCTTAGTTTAAAAAACCAACAAATGTTTAGAGTCGCACCTCTAAATCTCATAATATTAACTTCACCATTTACAAATACAATATATATGATCCCGCGACATCCAAAGCCTTAATCCATTGACCTAGATTAGATCGCAACCTTAATTCCTTAACTGAATTAGAAAACTAGTGGCCGAAAAACCATGTGCAAAAACCACCCAAAAAAAACCAAAAAAATGCCCAAAGTTTTTTTGCGGGGGATCCGCCCCCAAATCCCTAGGGAAGGGGTCCCCTCGCTGCACTAACCGTGCAAAGAATATAACACATACCCAACATTTTGATTATTTCACACAATTTTCAAGATGCTTGGTTAATAACTCTTTTGTTGCAATGATGGTTGAAAAGTATATGGTGAATTTAGTAACGTCGACAAAGTGCACTTGAAATTAATAAGGCTCAACTATAAATGTATGACATCATCTAAAAATTAATCTTCATATGTGAAGGTCAGCTCCTCAAAAATGTTGAAAATTGAAAGCAAGTAATGCCAAAAAAAATTAAAAATAATGTCGTGGAAGTAAATTCAAAATGACAAGTAAATATGAAAATGAAATCACTAGAAGTCAAAACAAAAATGTTGAAAAAAACCAATCTACTATATATGTGCTAGCTACCTTGAGGGAAATTATGATCCAGGTGGATATTGGTGGCCACCCACCTATTCCAACTGGCTCCTCTTGTCCGTTTTTGTTCAACATGTTATTTTGTACTCCTTTGTAATTGTGGGTTCTACACTTTTGGGGATGTCTGAAGCCCCACACATCCTCCAGGTGGATACTGGTGGCCTCTCGCCTAATACAACTGGCTTATTTTGTATGTTTTCATGTCAACACATCTTGTTGTACTTCCAGGGCTATTTTGGGGCCCTAAACGTTGCTTTTTTGGCTTGCCACAATCAAATTGTAGACGGAGTCAGAGTTTGATGGTGGAATGTGTATTTCTCTGAAAGACCTTTCCAACAGGCTATCACGGGCCTAAAACATAGGTCGTATGCAAAATTTACAACCCTGGGAAGTTGAGGTACCAACTTACACCAACTTACCCATAGGGGCCCACATGACTTTTGTCGTTTCACCTTCTAGGGTTAGGTTTTTGGATGTATAGGGTTTTGGAATTCATGAGTAATATCAAAAGGGCCTCTGGAGCCTCATTGTAATCCATTCTTCTCAATGAATGTGAGTAACAGCCACGTCTCTTCTCAGAGATAGCTACCACCATTCGAGCAAGTGTTTTCAATTCTGCAGTTTTACAGTTTCAGCCTATTTCATTATTCAATAGAAGATATTGTTCCATGGATATCTATGTTATTCTTCGTATCTCTATTTTTATTGTATTTAGTCTGTTAATCAGTTCGTTCTTCTCCTAAATCTGGATCAAATTAACTGAATTATCATTTCAAAATTTGGCCATTGACAAGGAGAGCTTCAAGTTACTCCTCCATGTTTTGCAATTTGTATGTGCCAAGGCCAATTTTTTCCAACAAATTGAAATGGTCTCAACCAAAGTTATTGAAACTTCATATGTTTTCCTTTAGGTTCATTCAACTTATCCCATTTTAGTACTAGACCTCTAACTTGGAAGTATTTGTCATAGGACGAAGGCTTGTCAAACCGTCATTTAATAATCTATTGGTGAGTACCAAATTTCCATTTGGTTCTATCTCTCTCCTCTTATAATTTCAATAGGGTATCAATTCAATATTGAATGTATTGGAAATTATATCTTTGAGATGATTGAAAAATCCCTAAAGAAGGTAGGAAAATATTCAAGGGGCGAATGGATTCCTTACCATAAAAATAAAATAAAGAAGAAGTACCTAAGGTGACCTTGGGTGTGATTTTGTTTGCTTACATGGAATTGGGAAGTGCATTGTGCCACTTTTTGTGACAATCAAGAACATTTTTCTTGATACTTTAGATCATATTTTTATTTATGGATTTAGATACACCATTTCCCTAGGGATAGTAATTAGTCGAGTATTGTTAAGTGACTCCCTTTTCTAAAGCAAACTTGGTCGATTTCAATGAAGAAAAATATGTATCATTTCTAGAGAACAACATGGAAGGGGACACCAAACTTGGTTATCAAGTGTTGTTCCATGAACTAAATCACGATATTTTCATTTAACTGAGTCAATGGTACATCTTTAGGCCACCTAGTGAAGAAATTTGTTGTAGTAAAGATGTACTTGTGTTGTTTGGAGGATTTGGGGTTGATATCTCCAATAATATCTAATCCTCATTGTTGAAAAGGTTCTTTAATGGTGACTAGGTGAAGAGGTACTATGACATGATTTTCTCTTTTGGCACATAATTGACACGTCTTGCATCTTTTGGCATATGAGTGTGCATGTTTGAATAATGTGGGCTGAAATAACCAAATCTTAATATATTATGAGTTGCAGTATCTCCTAAAAAATCTCCACTAGCAAATTCATCTTGCATGTTTTTCAAAACTTGTTTAACATCGTCTTTTTTCTGGATATTTGAGTTGTACTCCATCAAAATCATTTTGGAAGAGGATACTATTAATGAGTTGATATTGAGCAGATTTGAGTCTCAACGCTCTTTTATTTCTTGAATCGAAGTAACTGGAACAAGATTCACAGTGTAAATAATGCTTTAAGTCACAATACCAAGTATCAATAGTAATTGGGATAATAGGACATCATTGGTATAAAGATAAATTTATTTTTTCCCTTCTATTGCATTTGTAATAAATTGATCTTGTGCTTCAGTTTCCATTTTAAAAAGTCCCTGGCCTTGAACCATGGTGGTTTGTTTGAATTATAGATCATACTCTTAAATATTGATCATCCAATTTCCTCTCCCTTCACCAAGTTCATTTTGATAGAAGAGTGACCTGATAGCTGAGTGTGGAACTATCATGATAGTGCGACTTTTCAGATTATATGGTATAAACTATTTGACAAATTTAAATACAACGAATGTTTTCTTGTTAATTTTTGGGTATTTTGGTTCGACACCTTGTAAACATGTGGTCATAAATGAAATAGGAAATTCACCCCCTTTCTTGTTCTTTTGGGTGAGCACAACAACTAGGGAGTGATCAAATGCAAAGGTATATAAGAACAAATATTTATCAAAGTTGTGATTTCTCAGTGATGGGGTAGAGGCAATAACAACCTTTATGTTTTCAAAAAACATCCATCTCAACCCATGTCCACTTAAAGATCACATATTTTTGAATCATCTTTTTGAAGGTTTTAACAATTTATGAAAGATTGAAACTAAATGCCTTACAAAATTTATCTTACCGAAGAGAGATTGAATTGAAATCTTGTTGTGGGGCAGATAAATTTCACTAATGGCCTTATTTTGCTTGAGTTCTATGAGTATGCCATTTTTATAAATTATAAGGCCAAGTAGCTTACCTTCAGTTACCACAAAGATATTCTTCTTGGGATTCAATGAAATCCCATACTTCATGCATCTTTCAAATATTTTCTTGTAACATCCCCAACCACCCCAAGCTGGGCCACGTCACACAACCTCAACTTCTGTAGCTTTGAGTCAACTAAACTGTAACAACCCTAGCATATTACTGAGCAAAGTTACATTAAAATTTCACAATGCAAATTCTACTTTAAACACAAGTCCACGCAGTATCACTTGAAGTAACATGCTCAACCCAAACTTGATTCACGCCACACAACTTATAATAGCATGAGCGACATTCTCTTTTTAATATAACCTTAAGCAATAAAAGTAACTCACCAACTGTGCGTACCATCATACTGTTCACACAACATATCTACGTGCACATCCATCTACGCATCATGCTCTAATACTGATTTTACTATGTGCAGAGTCTATTCCTTAAATGCACACACAAATTCCATCCTCTTTATGCACACATGCTACAATCCTGCTCACCTGGCCAATTAATCCTCTTTTGAAGACTCATAAACAAAATCAAAAGGTTAAATTAACAGGTAAGACTAACCACATTGGTCATATCCATGCACAACTACAACTACAAGCTATAAGCACCATAGTTACATATTCAAGCAATATTAAACAAAATAGAGACAATTAGTTATATGCGACTACATACAAGAAATAACCCATGTCAAACATAGATAAACAAGCACATAGTAAACAAGACAAGTACATTAAGAACACTTATCTTTTATGAAAGTCACCAACTGCAGCCTTGACTCAAACGTTGCTCCCAACCATAGAAGTTGTTGCTCATAAGCTTTCAACAACAAGTCACCTTCGAGCTGGGGCTCAACTCTACCAGGGAAAAATACTTCTAGGGACGCACTAAGGTGTGACTCTCAGTAGAATTTCTCAGTCCTAGATGCTCGCTGCTACAACTAGTACAAAATCCATCATTCCCCACACACCTGTCACACCTAAGGAAGTGTGCCCCTTCTCTGCTCAATGGTCCTTCAATTGCCCCACTTCCCTTCCTGGGGTTACCAACAACAGGTCAGACATGAAGTGTTCGAGCCCTATGACTAATGCTCAACGCACCAGGGAACAATTTTTAGCAATACTCTCACCTAGAGAGTATGCTCACGGGTCTGACAACCACTTCACAACAACCAGTCTCACACCCAAAGAGACTTCTCACGGTTTGTAGATCCGTCTCCTCGACAATAACTCAGATTACAAACCATAACTCCTTAAAATATTCTTTGTGCAGATAATGTAATAATCAAAATTTCCATATAGTCTGACCCCCTTATGCTCACGAGAGCCTGCCACATGAATTCCTCCCCCAACAAGGATAATTCCATAATCATGCATAATTCCCAAAATACACTAAGGCCAAAAATATATATTACATTCCTTCCACTTGACACTTGGCACCTTTAGAAGTAGCTTTAAACTACTTGGTGACCCATTCCCTACCCTCGGGAACTTAGGATAAAAGATATCCACATTACACTTTTCGGAAATGTTATTAAAATATTCCCCCCTTTTCCCTTTTCCGGTGGAGTAAACCCCCCATCTCTTTTCGTCTGATTTTGTCTTCGTGCAGTGATGCAATATTATATTAATAATCATGATTATATTTACATGGATAGGCAGACTGGTCTATCTATGTCCATAATCACCAGCCTCATACTCACACAGGCTCTCTGGCCTCAATACATAAAAATTCATAAACATATATATAAATCAACACTGCACACATTCAAATCATTACCACACACTAACCTAAGTGCGCACTTGCCCATGTGTGCACAACACAAAAAATGTTCACACTCTGTCTTTGATAACACTTCTTTGCGCACTACTATGATGCGCGCAACGCCAAAACCAGGTGCCAATGACTCACTAGCCTATATATACATTACATAAACCATTAGTACCAACTACTCACCAACCTATATGTATAATTACAAAGGGTTTCGGATCAGGGACATTACATTCCCTTGCCCCTTATTTATGCACTGTCCTCAGTGAATCATATACATATGCACATACAAAACTTCAAGACTTCTTAAAAAGATGAAGATATTCTGCTCATATAGCATCCTTGCGCTCCCAGGTTGCATCCTTGACACTGTACCAGGTCTATTGGACCTTTACCAACTCCATGGATCAATTCCAGAGTTGCTTGACTTTCCGATCCAATATGCAAACCGGTCACACTTGGAATCCGCCTTCTAGCTCAACCTGAATCACATTCCAATCAATAATATAATTAACATCAGGTATGTACTTATGAAAAAATGACACATGGAAAACGTTATGAATACATAAGGATGCATGCAATGCAAGCATATAAGCGATATGACCAATCCTTTCAAGTATTTCAAATGGCCCACAATAGTGCACTGCTAACTTTGAACACTTTTTCAACTTTAGGGAACTCTACCCGACCTTCACTTTCAGAAACACATGATCACCCTCTTTAAATTCTTTGTGGGTCCTACCTTTATCTACGCAACTTTTCTGCATGTCTTGGGAAACCTTTAGATTCTACTTTATCTTTAACATCTGCTCCTCCATTTCCTGGAATAGATCTGGCCCAACTATTGCGTGGTCTGCTGGGTTGTCCCAACTCACTGGTGTGTTTCACTTTCTACCATAAAGTGCCTCAAATGGGCTCATCTTTAAAAATGTTTGATACCCATTATTGTAAGAAAACTCTAACAAATGAAGTTAGTCTTCCCATTTTGATGGCTTATCCATCACATACACCCTTAACATGTCTTCAATCACCTGATTTACCCTCTTGGTTTGACCATCTGACCCAGGGTGATATGTTCTGTTGAAATTCAAACTTTTTCCAAATCCTTTTAATCGCCCTTTCCAAAATTTCGAGGTGAAATTGGAATCTCTGTTAGACACAACTGTCTTAGTTTCACCATGCAACTTAGCAACTTCACACATGTATATCTTAGCAATGTCAGGTGACTTGTAAGTTGAATTCACTGGAACAAAATGGGTATCTTTAGTAAGCTTGTCCACCACCACCATAATAGAATCATGTTGCTTAGCCATTCTATTCAACTTAGTTATGAAGTCCATCATCACAAATTCCTAGTTCCACTCAAGAATGGGCAAGGACTGTAGCAAACCAACTGGATGTCTGTGCTCAACCTTGACCTTTTGACATTCAATACATCTTGCAATAAAATACGCAAATTCCTTTTTCATACCTGGCCAAAAGCATTGCTTCTTGACTGTGACAATTGTCTTCTGATAAACTGGATGTCTAGCATAAGGAACCTTATGCATCTCTGACAAAATTAGGCTCTTCAACTCCTGATCATTTGGCACATAGACTCCGCGTATTTACATGAGGATCCCATGCTCTCTCAACTCATAACCTTCAAACTTTTGATGTGACATACCTTGTTGTAAAGTCACTTTTATATCCATACATCGTATATATGATTTGGAAACTTCCAAAATTTTGTCGTGCAAATCTATCTGGTACATGCTAATGGTTGTAGCATGCATTTCTTGCATCCTCCTATTGAGTGTGTCAACCACCTTGTTCTCTTTTCCTTTGATATGCTTTATGTCGAAGTCATACTCATTGAGGAACTCTAACCACCTGCTTTATCTGACATTTAATCTTGGTTGTCCAAAAATATACTTCAAACCACAATGGTTTGTTCTCAACTCAAATCTCTTACCCATGAGATAATGCTGCCACATTTTCAAAGCATGCACTATAGCTGCCAATTCCAAGTCATGTGTAACATAGAGCCTTTCATGCTCTTTCAACTTCCTTGATTTGTAGCACACCACATGTCGATTATGACTCAATACTCCATTGAGTCCTTCCTTGCATGCATCTGTGCACACAACGAAGTTTGATTCAGGATCAACAATTATCAAAATTGGCGCACTTGTTAACAAGTTCTTAAAGTGTTGAAAACTCCTTGCACAATCCAGAGTCCACTCAAATCATGCACCTTTCTTTTGCAGGGATGTGATTGGATGCACAATCTTTGTGAATCCTTCAATAAACCTTTTATAGTACCCTGCTAGTCCCATAAAGGATCTCACTTCTGTGATATTTCTCGGTGTCATCCATTCCTAAATGGATTTTATCTTCATTGGGTCCACAACTATTCCTTCCTCTGAAATAATATGACCCAAATAATAAATCTGTCACTGATAAAATGAACACTTTCTCAACTTTGCATAAAGCTGATGCTCCTTGAACACCTACAACACCATCCTCAAGTGTTGCTCATGTTCTTCTTTAGACTTTGAGTAAATAATAATGTCATCCAAAAATACAATGACAAACTTATCTAAGTAATTTTTGAAAACTCCATTCATCAAACACATGAAGATAGTTGGTGCATTTGACAACCCAAATGGCACCACTGTGAACTCGTAATGGCCATACCTTATTCTGAAGGCAGTCTTATTGATGTATTCTTCTTTAATTCTCACCTAGTGATATCCAGATCTAAGATATATCTTGGACAATACCCATGTGCCTCTCAGCTGATCAAACATGTCATCTTTCTTTGGAAAAGGATACTTGTTCTTCATTGTTACCTTGTTCAACTACCTGAAGTCGATACAAAGTCTCATCATACCGTCTTTCTTCTTCACAAAAAAAAAATGGCACACCCCAGGGTGGCACACTTGGGCATATATACCCCTTCTTCAAAATCTCTTCAAGTTGCATCTACAACTCCTTCATTTCCAACGTACTCATTCTATAAGGAGTCTTGGATACAAGTGTTGCTCCCAACATCAGATTTATAGAGAATTCAATATCTCTTTTAGGAGGAAATCCTGGTATTTATTTAAAGACGTCCTCAAAAATTTTCAGTATTGCGCAGTCTTCCACACTTGGCACTTTATCTTTAGGTGCCTCTTCCATGTGCACTAGGAATACTTGACATCCTTTCTTGTAGCTTTTCTTCAACTGTAACGCTGAAATTTCTCTAATAGTCATAGCTCTTGGAATTCCTTGAACTGATCTCAAATTTCCTTGCTCATCCAAGAAATTAAATGCCTTATTGTAGAAGTCCAGGACATCATGGTGCTAATCCAACCAATCCATACCAATGAGGCAATCATATGAGCCCAAAGGTATAATATCCAAATTAGCCTTTCTGCTCAGTCCATTCATCTCCATAGGACATGCCTTAACCATCTCATTAATTATTTATTTATTTTTTCTCCTGTAGCTAACTGCACCAATAAAGGTTTCCCAAGCTTGCTTCTCAACAGATGGAATCTTTCCACCATCTTAGGATCTATATAACTATGACTAGCCCCTGAATCAATTAAAATAGAAATAGGTTGTTCGTTAATTTTACCTTCCACCTCGATCATGTGCGACTGAAACTCAACCTGCTTATGATCTAGCACAACGTAAATCCTTGGCACATTTCTATCCACGTCCTCCACTATTGCAACTTTTTGTACTCTATGCGTAGTCGTCATTTTATCACCACTTTGAGGGAAATCTATGCACATATGATTTCTGCCACAACCCCAACATTGCATGGGTTATTGCCATGAATTTTGTCCCATTGTTTCTGACATTCTGGGTTCTTGTAGGGTTGACTATCCTTGCACAGTATTTTCTGAAAAATGGTGGCTTGGCTCCCTTCTTCCTCTGTTCTACTTTGTCTTTCATCTTGTCTTCCCAAGATTTTTGGAAATCCAGTCTTGCCTTTTGCTGGTCATAAAGACACTTAGCACCTTATGGTTTCTCCCAACATCTTAGGGTCATCATGCTATATCTTTTCATTGATAAATGAGGGAAATCCACTCAGATATCTCTGAAACTTCACTTGTTCATCCTTGATGAAAGGCACATATTTCAACATCTCTAAAATTATTCTTTCGTACTCGTCTATTGTCATGCTCCCCAACTTGAGTTCGAAGAACTTTTTCATTTTCCTATCATAGTACCACTTGGTTAAGTATTTCTTTTGGAAATACCTCTTGATCTCTCTCCAAGTCACTTTCGTCTCATCAATGTGTTGCACCTGCACATACTAATCCCACCACATTGATGCCTTTCCTTTTAACTATTAGATAACAATTATCCCTTTTGCTTGCACTGAATAGTTATGCAACTGGAATTATTTCCTCATACCAACAACCAAGTCTCCACATCTTCATCCTTTTTGTGCTCACAATCAAAGGTAGGAGGATTGATCTTATTCATTTCTCCCTATAGCTCGTCCACCTTGGTCCTTCTCTTATGCTTTCAGTCAGGAGATGGACTTGAGCTCCTACGCGCTTTCCTCAAAGAATGCTTACCAACACTTCTTACTTCTCTTCTTTTCTCATCATGAGATGGACGACTTCTTGATCTACTCGACTATGTTTCCTTATCCATTTTATTTTCTATCATGTCCAAACTTTGCATCAATTTGACATTGAAGTCATCCTATTGTTCCTTGGCTCTCATAATTCTTTCATTATCAGACTTATAGCTCTGGACATCTTTCTACAGTCCCTTTATGGTTTCTACCAAGTTCATGCACTCCCCTTTGGATTATGTACCATCAACACCCAAACCGACATATAGATCCCCAAATTCATCATCAGGACTGTAAGTCCTCTGCATTTTCCATGATTTTAACCTTATGCACTGACTTTGTCCTACTCTATTCACTGATAATTCTGCAAAATGTGTAGGAAATTAAGATTTGCTAGATGGTTTCATGCAATAAGTACATGAAAACTTTCCACCATTTTGCCATAATCCCTTCCTTGTGTTCCTTGGATGATTTTAACATTTCAAACTCTAGTGCACATACCCTGCATCACTATCTTTTGTGCATCACAAATTTATACCGCGCACCAATGTTTTTTCGTGCAGACTAAAATTTGCACTACGAGACACCAATTCTTAGCACACACACCTATTCATGCTAGGCTCTGTCCCATGTAAGTCTAGTGTTGAACCAATAACTCTGATACCAATTTGTAACATCTCCAACCACCTTAGGACGAGCCACGTCACACAACCTCAACTTCTGTAGCTCTGATTCAAATAAATTGTAACATCCCCAACATACTATTGAGAAAAGTTACATTAAAATTTCACTGCACTGATTCTAATTTAGACACAAGTCCGCGCAATATCACTTGAATCAACACACACAACCTAAACTTGAGTCGTGCCACACAAATTATAATAGTGGAAGCAACAATCTATTTTTAATACAACCTTAAGCAACGAAAGTAACTCACTAACTGCGCGTAGCAACATACTAATCACACGACATATATGCATGCACATCCATCTAGGCGCCATGCGTCAATGCTGATTTTACTGTGCACATAGTCTATTCCTTAAACACACACATGAATTCCAACCTCTTGATGCACATAGGCTACAATCCTGCACACCCAACCACTCAATCCTCTTTTGAAGACTCATAACCAAAATCACAAGGTTAACTCAATATGAAAGACTAACCACATTGGTCATATCCATGCACAACTACAAAGACATGCTATAAGCATCGTACTTACATATGCAAGAAATATTAAAGAAAATAGAGACAATTACTTATATGTGACTACATACAAGAATTAACGCATGTCAAACATAGATAAACAAGCACATAGTAAACAAGACAAGTACATTAAGAACACTTATATTTTATGAAAGTCACCAACTATGGCCTTGACTAGATGTTCCTCCCAACCATAGATGTTGTTACTCATAAGCTTTCAACAACAGGTCACCCCCGAGCTGGGGCTCAACTCCATTAAGGAAAAATACGTCTAGTGACACACTAAGGTCTGACTCTTAGCAAAATTGCTCAGTCCTAGATGTCCATTGCTACAACTAGTCCACAGTCCCTCATTCCCCATGCACCTATCACACCTAAGGAAGTGTGCCCCTTCTCTGCTCAACAGTCCTTTGACTTCCCCACTTCCCTTCCCAGGGCTACCGACAACAGGATTATCTGGGACAATTTAGAAGGTTTATCAATTCAACCCTATGCGCCCACCGACCAATGAATGAAACTACCTCAAACAACCACTAGATGATCAAAGGGTTTAAAGAAAGATAGACACATGAAAATTGGACCTAGCTCCTAAATTATCATATTTCTAGCACAAGAGGATCAACAAACATTGCAAAAGACGAAAAAACTATTGACTATTGTAAAACTTGAAAGAACGATGATGTATTACAACAATAATACAAGTTATGACAGTAGCAATAATTTAGCCCTTGAATAAATACTAAAGCAATAAAAAATGAGGCTAAATGATGGGTTTAAGTAGGGTTTTATACAAACGACAAATTATGAAGATACAAATGAGTATAACAACCAAGAAACCCTAGACGTCTAGTTGAAATGAAAATCAACAAAATAACTTTAGGGTTTTAAGATGATTTTCAAGTGAATTACATGCATATATACCAAAACGTCTAGACTTTTTGTGGTTGAAAATGAATGTATTGTTGTTATATAACCCTAATTAACCCTAAACCAATAAATAAAAGTTGAATTTTGAGTTTCATGATTGACTATTGGGAGAAGACTAGTGCCTACTATATTTTTTGGGCACACATGGTCAATTAAGGACTCCTTTGAATAGACGTAAGTGGATCTACGGTGATATCTAAGGTTGTTCACTAGAAACCCTAGAATATCCTCCTAGTATATTACCAGATCTTCACAGATAATTCAAGGGAAGGTTTTTCACTAGTAACATTCCAAAAGATTTGAAAAGAAGGGTTTTTTCAAGCAAGATCCAAGAGAATACACAACCATCACTAGATAATCATCATTACAATTACATTCATTCATAAACAAAACCACAATATTAAATGAGACCACTTACTCAAGAAATATTTCATCCATCAAAACCCTAGCAATGAACATCCATGAAGTAGTAAAAACATCCACAATGCATCCTCTCCAAAAATTCGCTCTAACTAGCCATCCCTAGTGATTTGCATAAGAGAGAAAAAATTAGTAGACGAGTAGTGATAAATATCCACAAGTAGAAATGATTTATAGGTGATAAGTGCTTCTCTTATTTATATGAGAGATCCAACACCCTTCTCATCCATTGGAAGCCCTAAAAACATAAAATAATGCCTTTTAACTCTCATAAACCCTAGAGACAAGGCTAATAGACATAAAATATACATGATACAAGAATTGATAGGTCATTAAGACCTCAAAAGATACCTCCAAGATGAAATAAATAAGATCCAATGTCAAATCATTTACCATAAATGCATGTTATAGGTCACATGTTTAGCATAAATGACCTCATAAAGTGGACGACTCACTCAAAATGATGTGTATGGGGCTCAAAAAGTTAAACGCTACCTTCAAGAGGTGCAACGTTTCATATCCAAGTGGCATTTCATCCCCAAGAGATGTGATGTCTCATCAAAAGGTGCAACATCTCCTCAAAAGGTGCAACATCCCATCAAGAGGTGTCAAATTGTCATCAAAGGTGAAACATCCCATCATCAAAGGGTCACATCATACCCCATGGGTGATAGGGTGTTGCAAAAAAGGAGCCATGCCATCAAAAGGCTCAACATCCTCCCCAAAATGTGGAATGACCTCTCTTAAGTGGTGAGATGACTTCCATCAAGTGTGCTAATAACCCATCAACGTCCTCCAAAGGACCAAGGTCTCAATCAAGTATGTGATCATGTGTAATCCATCATCAGGAGGGGCTCATGTAGTCTAATGCACCAACCGAACTGGAGGTATGTACACAAGTCAAATACAACATATAAATTGAGTTATGTCAATGCAAAGGCCACCAGATGGATTGCATTAAGTATCATCTTCAAACTTCACACTAGCTCATAAAGTTATACAATTTGTCAAATTTAGGTATGGGAGGATCATTATTACCCCCTATTAGGTGTTTCGGTACCCATGATAAGGAGGATTTCCTAATAAACCCATGAAGGAGTATGTGTAATGGCACATGACATGGTTTTGGGATTTACTTCATGTAACATACCCACTACCTAAAATCAAACATTTTCATTGATTTCTCAACAATGAGAATCCCTGAAGCTTGCAGCAGCGAAATGCCTAACTCGACCCACATGTCCCTCTCACCCACACGACTTTTCTGCACTAAGCCGTGATCTTTCCCTGATCTTAATTTTTGGGTTTCGGGGTTTCGTGATCCCCGACGTCAAGAGTTCCTGTCCTCTTGAATCCCCGATCTACGATGAGCAATTTCACCGATACACGTCCTTTACGCGTTAGCCCTCCTGGCTATGCTTTGGTCCATGTGACCGCTAATTAATAAGACCACAACCTTATCCTTTCTTCGAGGTTTTGGGCTTCAAAATCCCGATGCGCTCCAACTCCCGTTGGCCCTCCAGGATAGACTCCTGGTCCACACAACCTCCCTGTATATGACCACAGTCATACCACCTATCGGGGCTTCGGGGTTTCAAATGCTGAAATGCATTTGCCCAAGGGATTTTCGATCCCTCGAATCCCGATTCTCCGCCACGCTGACAGTTTTCCCGCAATGGCACTTTCCTTCTCATCGGGGATTCGGTCTTCGCGATTCCGAATTGCATAAACACCTTGTCACCGGGATTCTCGATATCCTAATGACCCAAATGTCGATAGACGACTTCCTGTTGGGACTTTCCCCGAAGACTCCGATTATTGCCACATGTCCTCCTCTGAGGGAGGGTCCTGGTTAACTCTCGGGATTTCACGATTTCTAATGTCCTGGATGCCTCGTCCCTAGGACCCACGAAATGCCGAACTCCGACTCCCTTCAGATCTCTGACATGCGTCTCAAGTGAATGGACGGTTCAGATCGCTCTTCGCATTTTCGAGACTTCTGATGTCTTGATTTTCACAACCTCAGGAACTCCGATTTTCCGAATGTCGATATCCCAATGTCTAGTGCCCGGATCTCCGGAATGGGCGATCTCGTGACACACGTCCTTCCTCAGATGGACGGTGTAGATTTGTGTCAGGGTTTTCAAGGTGGACTTACCCGATATCCTGTCCACGGGAATGTCGATATCCCGACTCCCGACGCCTCGATCTCCACCACGTGTCACCACTGACGGACGGTCCAGATCATTTCCGAGTAATTTCCCATGGAGATTTCCTGATCTCATGTCATCGAGACTTCCGATTTCCCGACGCGTGAAACCCCGATGAACCAATCCTCCTTTCGGGATTTTTCCTTCTATTCACGAGCTTAACCCTCGCGCAACTTCTGTCAGATCCGACGGCTGACGGGTATTTGCTCAAGATCTGACGGCTCAAATCTGTCCCACGTCGAGCATTCTTCCACTACTTCGTGGATGTGGACAAATCAACGATCCAAATGTTCTTATGGACCTTTGGGGGGGGAGGGGTCTACGATCCCGATTTCATCGCTATTCACGAAGATAGAGAGAAAAAGGGTAGGGGATGTAACGCCCTTGTTACTTTCGTCAATCTGACAGTCGTGAATGACCATGGGTCTTCCGACAGGATCTCATCCGTTGATTCGTTACTTATCCTTACGTTGCTACGTCGAAGTCTTAAGAGGGTCATTCCTCCTCGTACAGGGTTATTAAGACTTGTACCTTCAAGTCCTTTTTCCAGGTTCTTGGTAAACCTTTCCAAGGAGGGAATCTTTGTGAAGGGATCTATACCGGGGCATCCCGGGAAACAGACAAGGGGAAACAAATTCCCGAGGGCGGGCTGGAAGCCTAACTTAGCTCAACCTAGGCATAATTAGATTCATTTATCAACATAAGTCGTGCATGGTTTCCTCTGTTATAAGCATGTATCTATTAATTCTTATCAAAATACTGCACAAACCTTCTTACACTGAAATCGTTCACAATTTCACAGTTCTATGAGCATACATGTTAGTATATGAATTTCAAGATGCAATATGTAAAATACTTATCAGAAATAATTCCAGAAGTGAGTGAAACTACTGAGAGGGGTGCTCATTTCCACCCAACCGTAGGTGTAGCGACTCCCAACGGAGTTACCACTAGCCACCCCCGAGCTGAGACCACGATGCTCTGAGACTGCGTCTCTCTGTCTTCCAGTGACCAGGAGAGAAGGTTGCAATCCTTCCTCTCTGCTATTACTCACTCTGCGTAATGACAGAGTTCCCCTCGCGTCTACCCCTCCAATCACTTCTTCCCCACACCTTATCCTCTTGCGAGGTTGCGTGTGGTGCGATTACCCTCGCGCTGATCAGGCCTGACGACTCTACGGATAGGCGATTCACCTCCCCATCCCTCATTAAGCCATCAACCTGCCAGCCTGCAAGGCATTAAATTCAGGGCCAGCGAGCCGCTTTTGGTTCTCCGGGCCAGTGGAGTCCAAATACGGTATTAATTTTCGGTGGAAGTTAACGCCACCTTTTCAGGTGCCTTCCACTACCATCGTGGTCTCTTTTCTGCACATCCCCTCTCAGCAGTCCTGCAATAAATTCAAAATGTTATTCACATTCATTGACCTCTTCCTCAAGGTCCATTTACATCACAAATTCACATTTATGAGTTTTCCATAGTTCTTGGCCAGTTCAGTTATATTTACAAGCTGGGG
>ML797280.1:113313-140356 GCA_009831015.1 Picea engelmannii | reverse complement strand
GATAGGCTACAGGTCCAACTCTATCTAGAACTTCAAAGGGTCCACAATACCGGGGTGCCAATTTGGCACAAGCTCCCATTTTCAGGGAACTCCTTCTGGGCTTAACTCTGAGGTATACATGGTCTCCCATTTTGAACTCTCTTGGAGTTCTCTTTTGATCAGCATAACTTTTCTGTCGGTTCTGAGCGACCTTCAGATTTTGTTTTATCTGAGTCACTTGCTGTTCCATTTATTTCAACATGTCGGGTCCAAAAGAAATCCTATTTACAGTATTACTCCAGCTGACTGGAGTATTACACTGTCTACCATAGAGGACCTCGAAGGGACTCATCTTTAAGGATGCTTGGTAGCCGTTGTTGTAGGAAAATTCTACCAATGGCAGGTAGTCCTCCCATTTCCTGGGTTGATGCATTACATGCATCCTTAACATATCCTCTAATATCTGATTTACTCTTTCGTTCTGTCCATTGGGTTGAGGGTGATAGGTGGTGCCAAACAACAATTTAGTCTCTAATCCCACCATCAGTGACTTCCAAAAATTGGAAGTGAATTTTGTGTCTCTGTCAGATATTATCTCCCTCGACATGTTGTGCAATCGAAACACCTCTTTCATGAATACTTGGGCGATATCTATTGCCTTGCAGGTTGATTTGACGGGGATGAAATGAGCAGACCTCCTTCAGTCATCTGATAGCCTTCATATTTTCCTTCAGAGGGTTCTTGCTGTAGGTACAAGGTCACAGTTTGAACGAAGGGATCTGTTACTTGTGCATTTCTGACTCTGTTCTTGACATCGGTCTTGCAGGTACTCACCGCGGCCAGGTGAATCGTTTTCATGCTTCTGCTGAGGGCGTCAGCCACCCTATTTTCCTTCCCTTTAATGTGTTTGATTTCAAAATCAAATTCGCTAAGGAGGGCCATCCATCTAGCTTGTCTAGCATTGAGTTTTGGTTGGTCGAACAAATACCGCAATCCACAGTGATCTGTCATAAGAAAAAAAATTCTTCCCAAGAGGTAGTGCCTCCACATTTTTAAGGCATGCACTATGGCAGCCAGTTCTAGATCATGAGTCACATAGTTGACCTCATGTTCATTCAATTTTCGGGATTCATAGCAGATCACCTTTCCTTCCTGCATAAGGACTCCTCCGAGCCCTTCTTTATAGGAATCTGTGCACACAAGAAAGTCAGCTTCTGGGTCAGCGATTTTCATCACGGGTGCATGGGTCAGTAGATGTTTCAAGGTTTGAAATCTTTCTTCACATTGCTGTGTCCACAGGAATTTTGCCCCTTTCTTCTGGAGGGCAGTGATTGGGCAACCAATCTTGGAGAAATCTTTTATAAATATCCTATAGTATTCCGCCAATCCCATAAAGGATCTGATGTCTGAGACATCCTTTGGGGTGGTCCATTCCATGATAGACCTGATCTTGTCAGGATCTACTGCTACCCCTTCCTCGGACAAAACATGTCCTAAGTAGTGTATTTTCTTCTGAAAGAAGTCACATTTACTGAATTTGGCATAGAGTTGATGCTCTCTTAGTACTTTCAACACAAGTCTAAGATGTTCTTCATGTTCTTCTCTATTCTTAGAGTAGATTAAAATGTCATCAATAAAAACTAGTACAAATTTAGTTAGAAAATTACTGAGTACATTGTTCATTAAGCACAAGAAAGTGGCAGGGGCATTGGTTAACCCGAATGGCACTACCACAAACTCATAGTGACCATACCGTGTCCGGAAATCGGTTTTATGGATGTCTTCACCCTTAATTCGGACTTGATGGTATCCCGAAGTCAAGTCAATCTTTGAGAAAATAGACGCGCCTCCCAACTGGTCGAATAGATCATCGATCTTGGGCAAGGGGTATTTGTTCTTTATGGTTACTTTATTAAGTTGTCTGTAATCTATGCATAGTCTAAGGGTTCCATCCTTCTTTTTCACAAACAGGACTGGTGCTCCCCATGGGGACACGCTGGGTCGAATATAACCCTTATCCATAATTTCTTTCAATTGCAATTTGAGTTCAACTAGTTCAGGTGTGCTCATCCGGTAGGGTGTCCTGGACACCGGCACCGCTCCTGGTGCGAGTTCTATCGAGAAGTCAATGTCTCTTCTCGGAGGTAGACCCGATACCTCTTCCGGAAACACATCTCTGTATTCTCTCAGAATAGGGTGGTCATTAGGGATGGGTTTAGCGCCTTCGATTGTTTTCAGCACTTGTATGGCATATAGGGGACATCCCTTTCAACAATACTTCCTCATTTGCAGGGCTGATATTTGTCTCACCGAGACTAATTTTCGAATCCCTTAGAGGGTTATCCTTTTCCCCTCTTTGCTCACACATTCTAAGGTTTTATGGTAACAATCCAATTTGGATTTATGGGCGGCCAACCATTCCATACCAATCAACAGGTCGTATGATCCCAGGGGCAATACATTAAGGGTTGCTTGGGTGGGGAATTCTCCCAACATTAATTGGCAGGATGGTATGACCTCTACTACCTTTCTTTTGGTGAGAGTGGCTAACTGTACCAACCATGGTTTAGTCTGCTTCTGTAGCTGTAGTTTACACTTATCAACAGCTCTAGGGGCTATATAACTCAAATTTGAACCAGGGTCAATCAAAACAGACACCAGATGGTTGAAAATCATACCTTCTATTTCCACCACTGAAGCTTGGTGNAATCTGCGGCACACTCCTTGCCACATCATTGACTGTGGTAGTTTCCTGCATGTTATAAATTTTTCGATTGTTCTGTTGTCGGTGTGGACAGTCTCTCAGGAGATGCTCTTCTTCGCAACCCCAACATTTCAGAGGTTCTTTCTTTGGGTTATTAGTTTTCACTGGCATAGGTCTAGAAGCTTTGTTTCCGTCCATCGAGGGAAAGTTCTGTTGGAGTACACTCCGGGCTGGATAGTTCATTCTGGGGTTCTTCTTGTAGTTTTTAAATCCCGAGGATTTTCTCCCCTTTTTCTGAAACCTTGAACCACTCTTCTGTTTCCAGTCTCCACGAGACTCTGCCCGATGTCCATATTGTTCATGACAATATGTTGCCTTTCTTATAGTATCTTCTAAGGTCTTTGGCTCGTCAAATTCATTTCGGTTCTGGTATTCCTTGGGTAGCCCACTGATGAAGCGTTGTGCCTTCGCCTTCTCTGCTTTGATGTAGGGTACATATCTCAATAAGTCGAGGAATTTGTTGACATATTCCTCCATAGTAAGTTGTCCCAGTGTGAGTTCATAAAACTCTTTAGCCTTCTCGTCGAAATATCTTTCCGAAAATACTTCTTCCGGAAGCACTTCTCAATCTGTTTCCAAGACAGGTCCTCCTCGCGGACCCCTTTCATATTCTTAAGGTCTTCCCACCAGATGGAAGCCTTCCCGTTCAGATTGAAAGTGGCCACTCGGGCCTTCAAATTCTCCGAAAAATCATGGACTCTGAAATATTTCTTCAGTCCAAGTAGCCAGGCCTCGACTTCCTCTCCATTCTTTATCTTGCCGTTGAAGGAGGGAGGTTTGGCCTTTCTGAATTCTTCAAATTTATGACTCTTGGAAGTCTTTTGCTTCTTCTGTTTTCTGCGAGAATAGGAACTAGTCCTGCTGCTGGAAGAGCCTTCTGAATCACCAGCTTCCTTCTCAGTGTAATCGTCTGGCACTGGTCCTTTACCTCTAGGGTGGACCTTTCTTGACGTGCTTCTCTCAGTATGGCCAGTGATATGACCATGATTCTTCATCTCAGGTTCATGCTGCATTTGTCGCTGTAGGTCGGATAAGCTCTGCAGTAGAACTGCATTAATTTCAGTTTGCTTTTCTTGTTCTTTCATCATCCTTTCATTGTCGGCCTTGCAGCTTTGCAATTCAGCCATGAGACTCCTCACAGTCTCGGCTAGGTCTGGAGGGGTTCCCATTGCTCTTCTTCCGTCAAAATCTTCGCCCCTATTGTGGGAGCCTTCTCCCATCTCTTGGTGAGTCACCATTCTCCATGTCGGTAATTTCCCACGACTGATCATTCGCTAGAGTGAAAAAGGAAAACACTGGATATTAGTCAAGAGTTAAATACATTTTTATAATTTGCGCATGATTTATAACTCTTTCATGTGCATACACAGTCAGGTTCTCATTTTTTTTTCAAGTTTTTAATCCTGGATAAGAGAGTCAAGTTAGGGGGTTACTCCTCATAGGAGTGCTTCGGACGAAGCCTACGTGCAACTCGTTCATGAGCCCAATCAGGCCGAGTGTTGTAACCATGCTCTGATACCACTTTGTAACATACCCACTACCTAAAATCAAACATTTTCGTTGATTTCTTAACAATGAGAATCCCCGAAACTCGCAACATCGAAATGCCTAACCTGACTCACAGGTCCCTCTCACCCACACGACTTTTCTGCACTAAGCCGTGATCTTTCCCTGATCTTAATTTTTGTGTTTCGGGGTTTCATGATCCCCGACGTCAAGAGTTCCTGTCCTCTTGAATCCCCAATCTCCGATGAGCAATTTCACCGATACGCGTCCTTTACGCGTTAGCCCTCCTAGCTATGCTCTGGTCCATGTGACCGCTAATTAATAAGACCACAACCTTATCCTTTCTTTGGGGTTTTGGGATTCAAAATCCCGATGTGCTCCAACTCCCGTTGGCCTTCCAGGCTAGACTCCTGGTCCACACGACCTCCCTCTATATGACCGCAGTCATACCACCTATCGAGGCTTCGGGGTTTCAAATGCTGAAATGCATTTTCCCAAGGGATTGTCGATCCCTCGAATCCCGATTCTCCGCTACGCTGACAGCTGGCCCGCAATGGCACTTTCCTTCACATTGGGGATTCGATCTTCACAATTCCGAATTGCATAAACACCTTGTCACCGGGATTCCCGATATCCCGATGACCCAAATGTCGATAGACAACTTCCTGTCAGGACTTTCCCCGACGGCTCCGATTACTGCCACGCGTCCTCCTCTGAGGGACGATCCTGGTTAACTCTTGAGATTTCGTGATTTCTGATGTCCTGGACGCCTCGTCCCTAGGACCCACGAAATGCCAGACTCTGACTCCCTTCAGATCTCTGACACGCTTCTCAAGTGAATGGACAGTTCAGATCGCTCTTCGCGTTTTCGAGACTTTTGATGTCCTGATTTTCACGACCTCAGGAACTCCGATGTCCCGAATGTCGATATCCTGATGTCTAGTGCCCGGATCTCCGGAATGGACGATCTCGTGACACGCGTCCTTCCTCAGATGGACGGTCCAGATTTGTGTCGGGGTTTTCAAGGTGGACTTACCCGATCTCCTGTCCACGGGAATGTCGATATCCCGACTCCCGACACCTCAATCTTCGCTACGTGTCACCACTGACGGACGGTCCAGATCGTTTCCGGGTAATTTCCCATGGATATTTCCCGATCTCATGTCATCGAGACTTCCGATTTCCCGACGCGTGAAACCCCGATGAACCGATCCTCCTTTCAGGATTTTTCCTTCTATTCACGAGATTAACCCTCGCGCAACTTATGTCAGATCCGACGGCTGACGGGTATCTTCTCAAGATCTGACGGCTAAGATCTATCCCACCTCACGCATTCTTCCACTACTTTGTGGATGTGGACAAATCAACAGTCCAAATGTTCTTATGGACCCTTGGGGGGGGAGGGGTCTACAATCTCAATTTCATCGCTATTCACGAAGATAGAGAGAAAAAGGGCAGGGGATGTAACACCCTTGTTACTTTCATCAATCTGACGGTCGTGAATGACCATGGATCTTTCGACAGGATCTCATCCGTCGATTCGTTACTTATCCTTACGCTGCTACGTCGAAATCTTAAGAGGGTCATTCCTCCTCGTACAGGGTTATTAAGACTTGCACCTTCAAGTCCTTTTTCCAGGTTCTTGGTAAACCTTTCCAAGGAGGGAATCTTTGTGAAGGGATCTATACCGGGGCATCCCGGGAAACAGACAAGGGGAAACAAATTCCCGAGGGTGGACTGGAAGCCTAACTTAGCTCAACCTAGGCATAATTAGATTCATTTATCAACGTAAGTCATGCATGGTTTCCTCTGTTATAAGCATGTATCTATTAATTCTTATCAAAATACTGCACAAACCTTCTTACACTGAAATTGTTCACAATTTCACAGTTCTATGAGCATACATGTCAGTATATGAATTTCAAGATGCAATATGTAAAATACTTATCAGAAATAATTCCAGAAGTGAGTGCAACTACTGAGAGGGGTGCTCGTTTCCACCCAACCGTAGGTGTAGCGACTCCCATCATATTTACCACTAGCCACCCCCGAGCTGAGACCACGATGCTCTGAGACTGCGTCTCTCTGTCTTCCAGTGACAAGGAGGGAAGGTTACAATCCTTCCTCTCTGCTATCACTCACTCTGCGTAATTCCAGAGTTCCCCTCGCGTCTGCCCCTCCAATCGCTTCTTCCCCACGCCTTATCCTCTTGCGAGGTTGCGTGTGGCGCGATTACCCTCACGTTGATCAGGCCTGACGACTCTACGGATAGGCGGTTCACCTCCCCATCCCTCATTAAGCCATCAACCTGCCAGCCTGCAAGGCATTAAATTCAGGGCCAACGAGCCGCTTTTGGTTCTCCGGGCCAGTGGAGTCCAAATACGGTATTAATTTTCGGTGGAAGTTAACGCCACCTTTTCAGGTGCCTTCCACCGCCATCGTGGTCTCTTTTCTGCACATCCCCTCTCAACAGTCCTGCAATAAATTCAAAATGTTATTCACATTCATTGACCTCTTCCTCAAGGTCCATTTACATCACAAATTCACATTTATGAGTTTGCCATAGTTCTTGGCCAGTTCAATTATATTTACAAGCTGGGGGAAACAGGGTGTTGCACTTCATAGGTGGTGGCATATCATGAAAGGTTATGAATGATATTAATCCTCATAAGTTCCTTTGTACGAGGGAGCACTTAGGTAATGGGTTACCTTTTCCTCGACATTGTGTCTTTCCAAACCTCTATTTTTCTTTTTTTTTATTCATTCAACCTTTTTTGGCTTTTGATTTTCATTTGCTAAGTCCTTTTTTTAGGTATGCATTCATTTCATAGGAATTAGGGTGATGGCCTCTTAGCAAGGGGGTAGAGCTCATGCTTCTCATTCTTTCTTGATTTTTTGACTTTGCTTTATTTCTTTTTAACTTTGCTTTGCATTGTGAATTATAGCATTTTCTCTTTCTATATCATCTTTTTGTATATCAAGTTGCATGAACCTTGAGCATTCTATCTCCTTTTTCTCTTGGGATTATGAGGGCATGAACCTTTATGGATGACATATGAAAACCAACTCAAAATATAGGATAACAAAGAGGGGAGGGATGTAGAGTGTTATGCATATATTCAGATACATAAACATTTCCCCTATTAGTACAACTTGACTAGGAGACGATGATGACCACCAAGGTGAAACAAGGCAAAAAGTATAAATTCAAATCATCATGATTCACAATCCAACTCAACCCATGATCACCATTTTCATGCCCAAAACGTTGAACATTATCACTCGACATGAAGTATCTGAGTAGGGTACCTGATATGTGTTATGCACCATATCATATGATGTGGGTAAGCTGAGCATATAATGGAAGGAATCTGTGGGTAACTGTTTGTGGAGAATCCAAAATGTCATCATCAGAATTGCTATTAACATCTGGCTCCAACATGGGGACATGTTTTCACTGTATAGTGTATGAGAACCTCGACAATCTCTAGAACTCCAAGACCTACACTCTGTGTCAAACCTAAAGAAATATCCCGCTACATTCTAACATAAAACCATTAGTAAAAATTAGTAGGGGGATACGATCCCCCTGGTAGATGACATGTAAAATAGAAAGCATCAAATTCATATAACATTTCCTTTTCTTTTTCTTTTTTGTTTATATAATAGACAGGGATAAATCAAAATTGCAACTAGTTATAAATGCATATGATCAAGCAATAACTAAAAGAAATTGAGAAAAACACAATCAAGATGCATGAAAGGAAACATAAAACATGACCTAGAAATACCCTAACCTAAGGCTAACAAAATCAATTGTTGATTAGAAAAAAAAGCTTGAGAATTTTTCCATTAACCGACAAAGGCAACTTATCTCCATCCAAGTTGTCCAAGTAAAATGAGCTATCTTTTTCACTTACAAAGGATGTCCCATCGTGACCTGTAACTAAAAGCCTAAAGGCCAAGTTCTATCATGATGTTTTCTTTACATAGATACCCAACTCGTGGGTTCACACTCCAAAACTAAATACCATGCATGCATGGAGTAAAGCAACAAACTCAAGCATATGAAACACAAAATTAATAGTTAACAAAGGCTAAAAATGGATCAAATATCAGAATTTTGAAACCCCAACAAATATTCACAAATATTTCCACTTATAGGTAATTATTTTCTTCATTACAAGCCATGCAAAATGGGAAAAAATGTTAATTTATGGCATGGCTCCATCCATCAAATATACAGTGAAATGAAACACCAGGAAGATAAAGGTAATGGGATTTGAGTTGGGGAAAGTAGGGAAGGATGAAAACGACCAAACTATGCAAACTAAATCATGCATTCCATGCACAAAAACAATAAGAGGAAAACAAATTCATATGGCGAGTGAACCTACCTTTTTGGCCTTCTTTTGTGGTTTTTGTATCCTTAGAATTAGATCTCTCCATGGCTACTCAAAATCCTTTCTCAAACCATTGGTAAAAGCTTTGAATAGGCTGAATTATTTCACTTGAAAAAGGACCCCAATCTCATACATTATTATGCATCTAATAAGGATAAGTAGGTCTATTTCAAGTAGATAACATAGCCCTATCTTCAACAAAATCCTAGAGCAAATGATAGGGAATATACCCCTTCATTGGTAGTCTAGGAATGGCACTATTCAAATAGAGTTTAGGGTGCCCACAACTTGACAAAAATGCCCCGAAGAGATGCATAGGGAGGCTACTCTTCCTTTATTGAATGGGAATGTGATTTAGGGAAAAGATACAACCCAAAAATCATGTGCAATTTTGACCCTTATATCTGGTTGGATGGTTGAGATTGCATCATGATTTGCAAGTAACAATTTATCCAATGAATGATCTAGGGTGGAGGTGTTATGAGCTATCCTTAAAATATATAGCCACTTACAATAATTTTAAAATGCATCCATGGGTTACAATATTGGCATATAAGTGCACATTACAATCTTCAATAAACCCTTTAACCAAACCACAATAAATTTGCTTCAGACTAATATAGTTATGGTGTATTTACTTTGCTGATTTTGTTTTGATTTAAACTCAACTTTCTTTCCTTGCTAAATGTGTTTCTTTTTTTGCAAGAAGAACTCTTAATTTTGAAATAGATCAACAAATCATATATCCATATACCATAATAACTTAGCCATATCACCATCATAGAAGAAATGATGATAAATGAAATCACTTAATACATTTGACCTAATCACCCAACATGTCTCTTCTCGTAGTTGAGCAATCAGAGCATGATGCATAAACATAAAATAATAATTGGGAGCAATATTATGAAACCCACAACCATGTGTCATCCACATAAAAGCAAATGATGGATCATTGAGTTGTAATATATCATCAACTTGACCTTAGTGCACATTGGGAGGACACCCTATAGTTTCCTAGCAGGGAAATCAAGTTCACCAATTAAGATAAGAAAAATTTTGGTGTATAGCGTGATTGCAACAATTCATAATCACTGGGATGTTGACCCTTTTGGGAGTCAACAGAACCAAAATGAATTATGAAGTTAAATAATGGATCTCAGTGATTCGTATTACCCTAAAAGAAAAATCAAGGAAATTTGGTCATGGTTTGATTCTCTATCAAATAGTTGTTGGATTGAGGACAACAAAGGGAAATCTTTAATGAAAAATGGACAATATACTAGGTTATGAGAGACAGGTAAAAATAAGCATGGTTCAGAGGCATACTTATGAGACTTTTAGAACTACCATTATCCAACAATACATATGGAGGCGAAGGTAAATTTGACACTGTTTTAAACAATCAAATGTTACCTCCCATGCATTACTCTTTGAATCCAATGATTGAGCCTTATCCATGATAGTTTTTCTCTTCCTTGTTTTCCCCTTTCAACCTGTGAGCCTCTAGCAAATCACATTACTTAGGCAACTTCCACAATGAATGCAAATTCAAATGAGATGCTAAAGCTTGGCTCTATCTCAGCTACAATGAAAGGCTCAAGCATATGACTTGAAATTAACTTTTATTACTCTCAAAGCCTATTTGTAATTAGATTGATAAATTTGGTATCATCACATGCAATACAATCTAAACATTAAAATCTCAAGAAGTGTTGAATCGACCTCTTACGAGATGCATAGTATAATGGTGGGATAGGCCACGAAATGGAATGGAGACAAACATTGATTCAAGGGTTTTTCCCTTTTACACTTAGATCCTTGGATGCATATCAATAGTCATGATTTATTTCCATAATTTGAGCACTGGAACCCACTCTTACTAATTTCAAACCATTTCCTTTTGTCTTTTTCCAATATTTATATTTTTGTGATGCATGTATTGATACAAAATTTCATGGTGGCCCTTTTATGTCAAGTGATTATCATATAATTTCTTTACCAAGGTGATCCAGGTGGATCTCTGTGGCCATCCACCTTTTTCATTGAATCAACATTTTTGAGCCTATGGTTTTGATAAACCATGATATTTTCCCTTTTGATGGGGAATGGAATGTATTGTCATCTCCAATTATTAATTAAAACCATCATATAATGATTACCTAGTGGTATTATGTAGATGCCTACAATGTTAATGCATCAGATCTCATTATATCTCCACAGTTAAGTATGCTTGGGCTAGAGCAGTACTAGAATGGGTGACCTCTCGGGAAGTCCTAGTGTTTTACATGCATATGGAATTTTGTTAACTTAGACCAATTTATCCCACATGCATCATGTGAATTATTCTCTTCTCAGTCTCTCATATATAGTTGAGGTTATTAGTCCCTAAAGTTGTCCTTGACTGCTAAGGGCAAGGTAGGGCACCTCAATTATTGCAATGGTTTATATTTGTAGGTTTTTTTGTTTTGTTTTAAAGGTTGGTTTATGAGTTAAGTAGTGGGTACATTGGATAACATAAGATCATGTTTACAAAATGAGGTTTACGCAACATTCACTTAGTCAATGGAATTCACTCCAATCATCAAGATAAGAAGATAAAAATAGAAGAAAGGGAAAACTACAAGTTCACAATCTGTTCACTTACACAGAAGACTCGTGATCCGAAATATCATTTTAGAAACAAGAAGAAATTACTTAAATACAAATCCTAAAAAAGGTGAGTAAACAACAAAAACTTTGACTGAAATTCAACATGAACATGATAAATCACATGCTTTGCAAAAATAATTCAAAATCATTCAAGTAAAATAGAAGAAATAACACAAGAATAAGAAATTATAACCATCATAATGTATTTTCCATTGAGTGCAAAATGTAGTGAATTCCATGCATTATAATTTAGGTCAAAAGTACCTTAAGCACCACAAAACTCCAACCCCTTAACTCTCTCAACTAATTTCCTCTTTATACACAAAGTTGGTTTCATCAGATCCTAAAATCTAGATACAGTTGTGATTGAGTCCTGATATCTAGATAACAAATAGGAATTACATTTCATTTCATTCATTGCATTACAACAAAAATCTATATCTTAGGATAAGACCTTGAACCTAGAACCAAATCATAATCCAGAGATATCCTTGACTTGCCAAATAATCTATGCAATAAATGATTCAAAATTCATGTACTAGTTCCCCTGATCAAGGACAAGTCGAACTGATGAAGTGGAAAATATGGGAAATTTAGAAAAATCTGGAAAAATAAGCAAATCTGGAAAAACCAGTCCCAAAGTTTCACTGGTACCTCCTAAACAATTCATTTTTTTTCGTGAAATGACTATTAAACCACCTAATTTGGCCCATTCTTCAAGTTGCTTTTGAATTTATTCTTCTAATTATTGACCATTCACTTGGGAGACTCGTCAGAAGATGACTGCTAAAACAATCACCTACAAGAAAATTATGCATCTTTCCAGACTTTCTTCAATTTTGAGCAGGCGTTTCCATCTTATGTTTCTCCTCTATTTTTTCTTTGTCTTGCTCTTGATCCCCTTCCAATGCAGGTCTAGCCATAATTACATTATGCATTCTTGCAACCCGGGCATATTCTTGAGATGTAAATGCTAAGTGTAACTCATGCTTATTTCCCCCTATTTGATTGAACTATTGAAACACTAGTGTAAACACTTCTTGTGCATCTGAAACTATGTTTGTTAAATGTATAGAATTTGTTGGAGCCAAAAATTCATGACTATATGAGCGCTGCTTAAATGTATTTAATACATAACAATGTACAAAACCTGAAGTATTTGTAGCTATTGACAGATTACTAATAGCGGATGATGCAACCTGTAAGTTGTAGGTCGAAGTGGACATTTCCTTATTTGTTTCTACCATAACTTCTTGTCGGGGTTTTGAAATAGGAACCAAATTTCCATCTTGAGGGGAATGAAACATAATAACATGTTACAACACTTTTTTATCAATATATTCAATATTATTTGATAGCATATGTCCCTTCATGTCTTCCTCTTCTAGTTGAACCTGTTCTCTGATGGCATGTTCAGTCTCAACTCCTTTTATCCTTTGATTCTGTTCAAACATCTAAACCTGTTCAAACCTCATTACCAAACCAGGTGCTGAGAAGGGCACAAAAATAGTTGTTTGAAGAGGGTTTCACTAGAACAAAGTTGTCCTTTGAGCAAATTAAGTGACCTTTCCGTAAAGAGCTTGAAACAGAAACGTTGTCGATATTGACATCTAAAGCTTCTGTGAGTTGAGTAGTAGACGGATCTTGTAATAATCTGACAGCTTAATTCACTTTAGTAATGATGTTCTCATGTGCTACTAGAATAACAATATTCTTGTGGCGACTCTGTTTTATGCTTTTGGCTTAGGAAAATGCCTTTGGAAATTTTTTATATCATATATGCCACATTTTTTTTCCATGTAAATTTCAAACTATCATATAAGAAGGAAATGAAGACTAATTTAAAGCAAAGAAAAACACACTAATATGATATATAACGAATAAAAAAGGTGCAACAAACCAAAAACAAATAGGCTTAGGACATGTTTTGATGGAATAGGCTGAAAATCAAGAATAACAATGTGATAGTATGTATAGGGACTAACATTTGCTCCTTCTGGGGATAATATTCTCCTGGTGAGACATTAAGAACCTGCAAACCAATGCCTTGATTTCCCATTTGATCAGTTTCAATATCCAACCTATTTTGTTCTTAACTTCTCTTATCCCTGTTTTATTTCAGATAATTTGTTGTGCATTCTGAAATATCAAATGAAAAGAACGAAACTGTAGACTAGTGTCTCCATTGGGCTTATGCAGTTTTTATTCCAAAAATGAAAGCAAACTATGACCAAATTCTTGTACATCGAGCTTATTTATGTACACTTCTACTCTAATTGAATCAATTACTTGATCAAGTGAAGACAAACTTCCAGTTCATCCATGCAAGCAGTAGATTAATGAAATGGACTTTTTGTTTGCATCTATATAAGAAAGTGTCAGAGGAATATGACGTCTGCAACAATATTTTCACAAGGAACATACACTCACAGCTACAAATCAATAGAACAACGAATTCCACTACATTTGAAATCTTGGAAATTGAAAACTCCATCCAATTTGTTATTGGATCATAAAACTCATGAAAAAACTTCGACTGATCCAAGAAAAACGTTGTCTCTATATAATATTTGCTCCATTCGTGATATCATATTTCTGCTAAATAATGGCATCTGGAGATTCTCCCATCGAATTCTTATAATTTTCCTCACCGACTTCCCAAAGTTTTGTTTGAAACTTTTATGGTTCAAATGTACAAGCCAGAGAATATTCTTCAAAATGTTGGTTTTCTGCATGCAAATAAAATGCTTGACTAAAACTTGAGAATATATAATCCTGAAGGTAATCATAAGCCAAGAATGATAAATGATCTCCAATATCAACAACAAGACGTCGAGGGGCATACACTTTCTATGAAACAAAAACATCATAACCCTATGCAAATTCTTTCTCATGACAATCAAGATCATATACATCTGCATCTTCAACGGTAGAAAAATATGATGTAATAATTTCAAGATCTAAAGAAGAATAGAAATATGAAAATGATGCACTATCACACTGAAAGAAATGATACCCCATATCTGATCCTTCATGTTCATAACCTTCCTTCTGATCCTCTACATCCAAAACTAATTTATGTTGCTCATAGACTTGTTCTTGTTCAAAATCTTTGTCTCAAACTTGATCTAAAAGATTTCTACAAGCTCGAAGATTGTCCTCAACCTCCTTTGCATCAAAAAACATCTACTGTAAGGATAATGACCTCCTCTCTCTGAGATAAAGAACTAAATCAGGATGATGATGAGCGGTGGTGTAAAACTCCCTAGCAGTGGTTTCATATGGTTGAATTGCAATAGGTATGTTGAGACAGAGGTTGTGGAATTTTTATTGAATTGGGTGACAGTCTCATCTTTTTCTTCTTCAAAGCATATAACTTAGAAATGTACTGTTCATATGACTTAGTCTCACCCTAGTACCTTAAGAAAGAATCATGAAGATCAACCCATAAATCTATCAAATAAGCCTCCAAATGTCTGAACATTATTCTAATGTCCCCATGTAAAGATTGACAAAAAGTTCTCATGAACACATCCTCATGGATGATTTGTAAAAGATCAATGAACCGTTAAAAAGAAACCATGTGTTCTCTGATGCCACCTGGTCTTCTCCATTGAAACTAGGAAGGCAATCAATAAAATTGGGAGGACAGTCATGAAAGATAAGTGGCAACTTTCTAACCTTTCCTAATCATGGATTGAATTTTAGTGAGTTGGTTACAAGGAGCAATGATCCCAGGAGGTGGTAAATGAGATTTATTTTAAACATGGTTACATGACTAATCATTTTCAAGAGGAATTTGGATACATACATCATTATTCTCAATAGGTTGAGGTGAACGGATCATATTAAAATCAACAATGTAAGAAGAGGGCAGATCTTCTTATTTCAAGGAGCGATATACAACAATGGTCTTATGGTCATCCGAATAGAAAAAGAAAAGGATAATTCTTTTAACACGCAAAGGAAAGAACATGAAAGCACTGATGAAAACGAATATAAGCTCTTGGAGGAAACTTATGACCTGATACCTGGTTTTTCCCATCAGTTCTTTCATATTTCTATTAGTCAGATTCTTCCTCCAGTGGAGTCTTCAATCGTGGAGTCGTCAGGTGAAATATTGTAGTCACTATACAATATCTAATCCTTTTTCACCATCAAATATTATAATTAATCATTTTCATTCTCCCACGGAAAACACTTCGTGTCTCCATCCCAGGAAATGGCACCAAAAGATGATAGTCCCTAAAGTTGTCATTGACTGCTAAGGGCAAGCTAGGGCAAGCTAGGGCACCTCAATTATTGTAATGGTTTATATTTGTAGTTTTTTATTTACATAAGATCATTGGATAAAATAATATCATGGGTACATTGGATAACATAAGATCATGTTTACAAAATGAGGTTTACACAACATTCACTTAGTTAATGGCATTCACTCCAATCAGCTAGATAAGAGATAAAAACAAAATAAAGGGAAAACTACAAGTTCACAATCTGTTCACTTACATAGAAGACTCGTGATCCCAAATATCATTTTAGAAACAAGAAGAAATTACTTAAATACAAATCCTAAAACAGGTGAGTAAACAACAAAAACTTTGACTGAAATTCAACATGAACATGATAAATCACATGCTTTGCAAAAAGAATTCAAAAGCATTCAAGTAAAATAGAAGAAATAACACAAGAATAAGAAAGTCTAACCATCATAATGTATTTTCCATTTAGTGCAAAATGTAGTGAATTCCATGCATTATAATTTAGGTCAAAAGTGCCTTAAGCACCACAAAACTCCAACCCCTTAACTCTGTCAACTAATTTCCTCTTTATATACAAAGTTAGTTTCATCAGATCCTAAAATCTAGATACAGTTGTGATTGAGTCCTGATATCTGGATAACAAATAGGAATTACATTTCATTTCATTCATTTCCATACAACAAAAATCTATATCTTAGGATAAGACCTTGAACCTAGAACCAAATCATAATCCAGAGATATCCTTGACTTCCCAAATAAGCTCTGCAATAAATGATTCAAAATTCATGTACTAGTTCCCATGATCAAGGACATGTCAAACTGATGAAGTGGCAACTTTGGAAAATTTAGAAAAATCTGGAAAAATCAACAAATCTAGAAAAACTAGTCCCAAAGTTCCACTGGTACCTCCTAAACAATTGATTTTTTCCGAGAAACGACTCATAAATCACCTAAATTGGCCCATTCTTCAAGTGGGTTTTGAATGGATTCTCCTAATTCTTCACCATTCACTTGGGAGACTCGTCAGAAGATGACTGCTAAAACAGTCACCTACATGAAAATTTTGCATCTTTCCAGACTTTCTTCAATTTTGAGCAGGTGTTTCCATCTTATGTTTCTCCTCTATTTTTTTCCTGTCTTGGTCTTGATCCTCTTCTAATGCAGGTCTATCCATAATTACATTATTCATTCTTGCAACCTGGGCATATTATTGAGATGTAAATGCTAAGTGTAACTCATGTTTATTCCCCCCTACTTGATTTAACTATTGAAACCCTAGTGCAAACACTTCTTGTGCATCTGAAACTATGTTTGTTAAATGTATAGAATTTGTTGGAGCCAGAAATTTGTGACTATGTGAGTGCTGCTTATATGTATTTAATACAGAACAATGTACAAAACCTGAAGGATCTATAGCTATTGACAAATTATTAATAGGGGATGATGCAACATGTAAGTTGTAGGCCATAGTGGACATTTCCTTATTTGTTTCTACCATAAATTCTTGTTGGGGTTTTGAAATAGGAACCAAATTTCCATCTTGACGGGAATGAAACATAATAGAGTGTTACAACACTTATTTATCAATAGATTCAATCTCAGATGATAGCATATGCCCCTTCATGTGTTCCTCTTCTAGTTGAACTTGTTCTCTGATGGCATGTTCTGTCTCAACTCTTTTTATCCTTTGATTATGTTCAAGCATCTAAACCTGTTCAAACCTCATTAACAAACTAGGTGCTGAGAAGGGCACAAAAATGGTTGTTTGAAGAGTGTTTCACTTGAACAAAGTTGTCCTTTGAGCAAATTAAGTGACCTTTCCGTAAGAGATTGAAACATAGACATCGTCAATATTGACAGCTAAAGCTTCCATGAGTTGAGGAGTAGTCGGATCTGGTAATAATCTGACAGCTTAATTCACTTTAATAATAATGCTCTCATGTGCTACCAGAATAACAATATTCTAGTAGTGACTCTATTTTATGCTTTTGACTTAGGAAAATGCCTTTCTTTTTCTAATAAGAAATAAGGAATCCGATATGACACATCTTTTTTCCATGTAAATTTCAAACTATCCTATAAGAAGGAAATGAAGACTAATTTAAAGCAAAGAAAAACACACTAACATGATATATAAAGTATAAAAAAGGTGCAACAAACCAAAAACAAATAGGCTTAGGACAGGTTTTGATGGAATAGGCTGAAAATCAAGAATAAAAATGTGATAGTATGTATAGGGACTAACATTGACTCCTTCTGGGAATAATCTTCTCCCGGTGAGACATTAAGAACCTGCAGACCAATGCCTTTATTTCCCATTTCATCAATTTTAATATCCAACCGATTCCATTCTTAACTTCTCTGATCCCTGTTTTATTTTAGATCATTTGTTCTGCATTCTGAAATATCAAATGAAAAGAATGAAACTATAGACTAGTGTCTCCATTGGGCTTATGGAGTTTTTATTCCAAAACTGAAAGCAAACTATGACCAAATGCTTGTACATCAAGCTTATTTATGTACACTTCTACTCTAATCAAATCAATTACTTGATCAAGTGTAGACAAACTTCCAGTTTATCCATGCACACAGTAGATTAATGAAATGAACTTTTTGTTTGCAACTATATAAGAAAGTGCCAGAGGAATATGACGTTTGCAACAATATTTTCCCGAGGAACATACACTCACAGTTGCAAATCAATAACACACCAAATTATACTACATTTGAAATCTTGGAAATTGAAAACTCCATCCAATTTGTTATTGGATCATAAAACTCATGAAAAATCTTCATCTGATCCAAGAAAAAAGGTTGTCTCTATATAAGTTTTGCTCCATTGATGATATCAAATTTCTACTCAATAATGGCATTTGGAAATTCTCCCATCGACTGCTTATAATTTTCCTCACTGACTTCCCAAAGTTTTGTTTGAAATTTTTCTGGTTCAAATGTACAAGCCAAAGATTATTCTTCAAAATATTGGTTTTTTGCATGTAAATAAAATGATTGACTAAAACTTGAGAATATATAATCGTTAAGGTCATCATAAGCCAATAATGATAATTAATCTCTAATATCAACAACAAGACGTCGAGGGGCAATAGATTTCTCTGAAACAAAAACATCATCACCCTCTGCAAAATCTTTCTCATGACAATCACGATAATATACATTTGCATCTTCAACGATAGAAAAATCTGATGTAATAATTTCAATATCTAAAGAAGAATAGAAATATGAAAATGATGCACTATCACACTGAAAGAAATGATACCCCATATTTGATCCTTCATATTCATAAGCTTCCTTCTGATCCTTTGCATCCAAATATAATTTATGTTGCTCATAGACTTGTTCATGTTCCAAATATTTGTCCCGAACTTGATCTAAAAGATTTCCACAAGCTCGAATATTGTCCTCAACCTCCTCTGCATCAACAAACATCTACTGCAAGGATAATGAATTCCTCTCTCTGAGAAAAATAACTAAATTAGGATGATGATGAGCTGTGGTGTAAAACACCCTAGTAGTGGTTTCAAATGGTTGAATTGCAACATGTATGTTGAGATAGAGGTTGTGGAATCTTTTATTGAACTGGGTGATAGTCTCATCTCTTATTGTGGAATCATACTCCAGAGCTATTCTTGACCTACCAAATAAGATCTACAACAAATGATTCAAAATTCATGTACTAGTTCCCATGATCAAGCATAGGTCAAACTGATGAAGTGACAACTTTGGAAAATATGGAAAAAATCAACAAATCTAGAAAAATCGGTCCCAAAGTTCCACCTATACCTCCTAAATGGTTCATTTTTGTGAGAAACGTCTCATTAGACACCTAATTTGGCCCATTCTGCAAGTGGGTTTTGGATGGATTCTCCTAATTCTTCACCTTTCTCTTGGGAGACTCGTCAGAGGATGACTGCTAAAACAGTCATGTACAAGAAAATTATGCATCTTTCCAAAATTTCTTCAACTTTTAGCAGGTGTTTACATCTTATGTTTCTGCTTTGTTTCTACCTTGTCTTGATCTTGATCCTCTTCTAATGTATGTCTATCCATCATTACATAATGCATGCTTGAAACCTGGGCATATTGTTGAGATGTAAATGCTAAGTGTAACTCTTGTTTATTTCCCCCCTACTTGATTGAACTGTTGAAACCCTAGTGCAAACGCTTCCTATGCATCTAAAACTCTATTTGTTAATTGTGTATAATTTGTTGGATATAGAAATTTATGACTATGTGAGCGTTGCTTAGATGTATTTAATATAGAACAATGTACAAAACCTGAAGGATCTGTATCCATTGACAAATTACTAATAAGGGATGATGCAACATGTAAGTTTTAGGACAGAGTGGACATTTCCTTATTTGTTTCTACCACAACTTCTTGTTGTGGTTTTGAAATAAGAACCAATTTTCCATCTTGACAGGAATGAAACATAACAACATGTTACAACACTTCTTTATCAATAGATTCAATCTCATCTGATAGCATTTGTCCCTTCATGTGTTCCTCTTCTATTTGAACATGTTCTCTAATGGCATGTTTAGTCTCAACCCCTTTTATCCTTTGATTATGTTCAAGCATATAAACTTGTTCAAACCTCATTAACAAACTAGGTGTTGAGAAGGGCACATAAACGGTTTTTTGAAGAGGGTTTCACTGGAACAGAGTTGTCCTTTGAGAAAATTAAGTGACCTTTCTGTAAAGAGCTTGAAACAGAAATGTCATCAACACTGGCAACTAAATCTTCCGTGAGTCGAGGAGTAGATGGCTCTTGTAGTAATTTGACAACTGAATTTGCTTTAGTAATGATGTTCTCATGTGCTACCAGAATAACCGTATTCTGGTAGCGACTGTGTTTTATGCTTTTGACTTGGAAAAATGCTTTTCTTTTGCTAATATGAAATAAGCAATCTGATACGACACATCTTTTTTCCATATAAATTTCAAACTATCCTATAAGAATCAAATGAAGACTAATTTAAAGCAAAGAAAAACACACCAATAGGATATATAAAGTATAAGGAGGTGCAACAAACCAAAAATAAATAGGCTTAGGATAGTTTTTGATGGAATATGATGAAAATAAAGAATAAAAAGGTGATAGTATGTCTAGGGACTAACATTGGCTCCTTCTGGGGATAATGTTCTCCTGGAAAGACTTTAAGAACCTGCAGACCAATGCCTTTATTTCACATTTCATCAATTTTAACATCCAACCTGTTATGTTCTTAACTTCTCTAATCCCTGTTTTATTTCAGATCATTTATCCTACATTCTGAAGTATCAAACGAAAATAACGAAACTGTAGAATAGTGTCTCCATTGGGATTATGGAGTATTTATTCCATAACTGAAAGAAAACTATGACCAAATGCTCGTACATCGAGCTTATTTATGTACACTTCTACTCTAATCAAATTAATTACTTGATCAAGTGAAGACAAACTTCTAGTTCAGCCATGCAAGTAGTAGATTGATGAAATGAACTTTTGTTTGAAGCTATATAATAAAGTGTGAGAGGAATATGATGTCTGCAACAATATTTTCACGAGGAACATATACTCACAGTTGCAAATCAGTAGCACACTGAATTATACTGCATTTGAAATCTTGGAAATTGAAAACTCCATAAGATATGCTCCCTTGTTGATATCATATTTCTGCTCAAGAATGGCATCTATATATTGTCCCATCGACTGCTTATAATTTTCTTCACCGACTTCCCAAATTTCTATTTGAAACTTTTCTGGTTCAAATGTATAAGCCAGACAATATTCTTCAAATATTGGTTTTCTGCATGCAAATAAAATGATCGACTAAAACTTGAGAATATGTAATCTTGAAGGTCATCATGCTCCAAGAATAATAACTTATCTCCAATATCAATAGAAAGACCCTGAGGGGAAACAACTTTCTCTAAAACAAAAACATCATCACCCTCTGCAAAATCTTTCTCATGACAATCAAGATCATATACATGTGCATCTTCAACGGTAGAAAAATATGATGTAATAATTTCAAGATCTGAAGAAGAATAGAAATGTGAAAATGATGCCTTATCACGCTGAAATAGATGAGATGCCATATACGATCCTTCATGTTCATAAGATTCCTTTTGATACTCCTTATCCAAATCTAATTTATGTTGCTCATAGACTTGTTCCTATTCCAAATCTTCATCCCAAACTTGACCTAAAATATTTCCACAAGCTCAAAGATTGTCCTCAACCTCCTCTACATCAACAAACATCTGTTGCAAGGATAATGAATTCCTCTCTTTGAGATAAAGAACTAAATCAGGACGATGATGAGCTGCAATGTAAAACACCCTAACAACGTTTTTAGATGGTCAAATTTCAATAGGTATGTTGATATAGAGGCTGTGGAATCTTCAAAGCATAGAACTTAGAAAGGTATTGGTCATATGAGTTATTCTCACCCCAGTACCTCAAGAAAGCATCATGAAGATCATCCCATGAATCTATCGAATAAGCCCCCAATTGTCTTAATCATAGTCCAACATCCCCATGTAAATATTGACATAAAGTTATCATGAACACATCCTCATGGATGATTTGTAAAATATCAGTGAACTGTTCAAAAGAAACCATGTGTTGCTTGGTTGTCACATGGTCTTCTCCATTGAACCTAGGAAGGTAATCAATAAAATTGGGAGGATAGTCATGAAGGATAAGTGGCATCTTTAGGGGTATGTAACCTTTCCTAATCCTGGATTGAATTTCAGTGAGTTGGTTACAAGAAGGGGCAATGATCTGAGGAGGTGGTAAATGAACTTTATTGTTCACATGATTACAGGGTTGATCGTTTTTAGGAGGAATTTGGATACATACATATTCTTCTCAATAGGCTGAGGTGAAAGGATCAGATCAAAATAAACAATGTAAGAAGATGGAAGATATTCTTCTTTCAAGGAGGGATATACAACAACGGGCTTATGGTCATCCTAATAAACAAATCAAATGATGATTATTTTAACACGCAAAGAAAATAACAAGAAAAAGTTGATGAAAAAGAATATAATCTCTTGGAGGAAACTTATGACCCGATACTTGGTTTTTCCCATCAGTTCTTTTATCTTTCTATCGGTCGGATTATTCCTCCAGTGGAGTCTTCAATCGTGGAGTTTCCAGGTGAAATATTGCAGTCACTATCCAATATCTAATCCTTGTTCACCATCAAAGATTAGAATTAATCGTTGTCATTTTCCCATGGAAAATACTTCGTGTCTATGTCCCCGACAACGACGCCTAAAGATGTATGTCCCTAAATTTATCCTTGACAGCTAAGGGAAAGCTAGAGCACCTCAGTTATTACAATGGTTTATATTTGTAGGTTTTTTGGGTTTAAAGGTTTGTTTATGAGTTAAGTAGTGGGTAAATTGGATAACTTAAGATCGTGTTTACAAAATGAGGTTTACACAACATTCACTTAGTCAATGGCATTCACTCTGATCGACTAGATAAAGAAATAAAAACAAAAGAAATGGAAAACTGCAAGTTCACAATCTGCTCACTTACACAAAAGACTCTTGATCCCAAATATCATTTTAGAAACAAGAAGAAATTAATTAAATACAAATCCTGAAACAGGTGAGTAAACAACAAAAACTTTGACTAAAATTCAACATGAACATGGAAAATCACATGCTTTGCAAAGAGGATTCAAATGCATTCAAGTAAAATAGAAGAAATAACAAAAGAATAAGAAAGTCTAACAATCAAAATTTATTTTCCATTGAGTGCAAAATGTAGTGAATTCCAGGCATTACAATTCAGGTCAAAAGTACCTTAAGCACCACAAAAATCCAACCTCTTAACTCTCTCAACTATTTTCCTCTTTATACACATAGTTGGTTTCAACAAATCCTAAAATCTAGATACAATTTTGATTGAGTCCTGATATATGGCTAACAAATAGGACTTGCATTCCATTTCATTCATTGCATTACAACAAAAATCTAGATCTTAGGAAAAATACCTTGAACCTAGGACCAAATCATACTCCAGGGATATCCTTGACCTACCAAATAAGATCTGAAACAAATGACTCAAAATTCATGTACTAGTTTCCATGATCAAGGGCAAGTCGAATTGATGAAGTGACAACTCTAAAAAAACTAGAAAAATATGGAAAAATCAACAAATCTAGAAAAACCAGTCTCAAAGTTCCACCTGTACCTCCTAAATGGTTCATTTTTTTGAGGAACGGCCTGTGTGTCACCTAGTTTGGCCCATTTTGCAAGTGGGATTTGAATGGATTCTCCTAAATCTTCATCGTTTTCTTGGGAGACTTGTCAGAAGATGACTGCTAAAAAAGTCACCTCACTACAAGGAAAAGAACCTCTAACAAAGGTTATACCGGAGGATTTTAGTGTTAAAAAATTGACAAAAATTGTCAAAAAAACCTCCGCAAAAACATTTGTTTTTGGTATCGGATGTTTTTTTGAAGATTATAATGGAACTTCATTATAACTAAAAAAATATGGGCGAGTGAAGGTTGTAGCAGATTTTTTTCCATGCGGTGTGCTTCGCAGACCATACACATCATTGCACTTAAAACACTAACGCATGGGTGCCTACATTGCACAATAGGCACCGATCGAGTCTTAAAATATTGGAGCCCCGATGCATTTATACAAACTACAACCCGATGATTTAATAACAACAATGCACCAGTCAAATCTATGATACCAAGCACCGACACATTCTTGAACTTAAAGCCCCAATGCTCACATGTCAACCACAACATCGGGGTTGTCCAAGAAATATGGAGCACCGATGCTCTTATAAACATAATTGTACCGGTGCATTAATATGAATAAAGCACCAAGAAAATTAATAATAACATGCACTGGTGCGTTAAAAAACAAGCAAGATCGGTGCATGATGTTGAGATGGCCCCAATGTAGACTCGTGAAATAGAAGCACCAGTGTGCTTATAAATGGAACACACCGATAAGTTGTATTATTATTATAATTTTTGGTTAAAATATTATTAATATCAGTGCTTTTTCAATTTATGTCAGCACTGATGAGTATTATGTTACATCAACGAGGCATGTTATAATTAAAGGCACCGATGCTTTTTATCACCGAACGCATCGGTTGTCATTTTCTCTTTTCAGAAGGATTGACCTGTGACAGTGCACAGTTATTGTTATTTTTTAATTCCATTGTTTATCAAAAAATTGACATATATCTTATAATAGTATTCATATAAATTAAATTTTGATTATTGCATTTGGATATGATGTTTGGATTATCTTGTTATATAATTAGTGTTCGCATCATCATCCATATATTTATTCGGTGATGTAACATTTCACAGGGACATTTGACAACACAAAATAATAAAACAAAACATATTTTATTATATATGAATAAGAGGCTCTTTGTCATACAAAATGGGACCCTTATTGGTAACCCCTTGTGTTTCAATTGGGGCAGTACTATGTCCATTACATTAAACAAAATGTCTTATTTTTATAGACAATTATTTCAAAAAATACAACAACTTGCATTGATAACCAAATATATTGATCATCATTCTTCACTAGAACTCTTGTCAGACGTGCTCGAGCTACTTCCATGACTTGGGTTATTTGGTCGAATGTTTTGTTGATTGACTCGATTGTTTTCCTCTTCTTCAAATGATTCCATCTACAAAAATAAAAAGAAAGTGTAATGAGTGTATCTACATTGGTGAGAATAATGAAAATTGAAATAAATAATATCAATGAACGTAAATTGAAAAGTGACATACCATAGCAAGAATCGAGTCCTAAATGATACACATTTTTTCAAAACCAAATTTCATTCCTTCTATCAACAACTCTTCCGTTGGCACATTTCCATACTTTGTTTCCTGCAATTTTAATATACCCCATAATAAATTATAGATTTAATATAAAAGTTTTTTTTTGTTCCATTAATTATAAAACGAGAGAACTAAAACAACATAGATACTTACAAATTCCACAATTAATTTTTGATATGCCAACATATACTCACAACCCTTAGCCCAATGTCAATCAATTCTTGCGATGACTCTTCTTTGTATGTTAGCACCTGTTTGAAGACATTCAAGGATGGTTGTTGTAAAACAACGTAAAATATACAAAAATGAAATCTTAAGTTAATGTTATAAGGAAATAACAATTACTCACAAACTTTGCTATCAACCCTTTTCTTCCTTGTTGTTCTATTTTATGTGCTAAATGAGTTCCATTTTGTTTTATTTTCTGCAAGAAAATACTTGAAAATTAATATTTAATGCTAAATTATTTATTTATATGTACCTAATAGAAAAATTCAATGATTTCATACATTTGAAGCATTTTGTTGTTGAGATGGCTTCCCCCGCGATGCAATTATGTCCATTTCTTTTACTATTTCCTTGTACACTTTTTTTGACATTCCTACTGGCATATTTCGGATATCAACTCGTTGATCCTTTGGGATTTTCATAATCTTCCTGAAAAAAGTAACCTGACAATTAAATATTTTTATATTGATAGATGAAAACCAAATATAACAAGATTGATATTAATAAATTAGGAATGATTCGTAGTAATATATACATATTCTAGAAAAACATTTTTAGGAATATTACATTTTGAATGATTATTTTTTGTTGTTGTATGTTTTTGCTATTGCAAGTCTGACAGGTCTCATTGACCATTGTTCTGGAAACACTTCTTGTAGTTTAGATATAACCCGGTTCTTCAAATCATTGGATTGATTTTTGTATTGTAAGTTGAAAGTACGTCTATACGTTCGTTCCAATATATCCCTCATAGTTTTGTAAAAGGTTTCCCCCCTTTCATTAACTTCTAGCACCACTCCAGATGAGCTAAGGACCAATTCATCATCATTTACATCTTCTATAATTTTTGTTTTCTTAGGACGACATTCCATTCCTTCGTTGTTGGTCTCACATGTATAACATTAAACATATGTGAATTAATAGATTGTTTTGAACATGTTATCTAATATTTTTAAGTAAAACATTAATGAAAATTCAAAAAAAAAATCATATTGAATAGAATTTTTTCATTCACTGGTTCATCCTTTTGTAATTTTTCCATGAAGCTTTTACGCTCTTCTTGTTGGATTACTGAGAGGGGGGGTGAATCAGTAATAGAGCAATTTAATCCCTTTTAAATATATAATCCAAGTGCTATATCAATGAAACATTATTATCCAATAACTACAGAGTAAATAAGCAATGAACAAATGAACAATCATACACATACACAGTACACCAGTATTTTATGTGGAAACCCAAATCGGGAAAAAAACCACGGAATGCTTTTTCTTATATGTCTTGAAGAATTACATTCATTGGAAGCACCAACTTCCTTTGTTTTCCAGCTGCAACTGGAAGGAGGCTCCAACTCCCTAGTTTCTCAGGCTACAACCTGAGGGAAGCTCCAACTC
>ML797280.1:41978-104447 GCA_009831015.1 Picea engelmannii | reverse complement strand
CATTCTCATCAAGGACAATACATATTATATTACATCAATCATCAATCAATCAATCCTTTGACATCAATCAATCACTTGACATCAATCAATGACATCAATCAATCAAACCATTGGCATCAATGACAACATGATCCAACACTTCTGCACTTAGATCACAAAGAATCTTATCGAGCTTCCTCATTTTATGGCTCTGCAGAACACACACTAACCAATACATATTAGTTAAACTTACACATAGTTCAAACATATTAATTTTTTTATAGAATTTACAAAGAACTTGTCTTTTTAACATATTAATTTTGTATAGAATTTACAAAGAACTTGCCTTTTTTTTTTTCCTTTTTGGATGTGCTATCTTTGTATCCATCAAAATTTTTGTTACTTGAACTGTTCTCATACATTTTTTTTTATCAATATACAACCTGGACCATTCAATACAGAAGATATTAAATATATTTTTATAAAGAAATAAAATATTTTTAACCCAAAAAAGTATCTTGGTGCGTTGTATTAATATTAAAGCACCAATGCGTTACATGTTATCAAACACATCGCTATAAAAAAGATTTAAAAGAACTGTAAATTAGAGCGGTGCACAATATATCGTTAACAACATCAATGCGTTTAATGTTAAAAATGCATCGATAAAAAATATTTTAAAAAACATTAAATTACAATGGTGCAATAAGTATCATTAACAACACCACTCCAATTGAAAAAAATGAAAATAAAAAAATACCATAAACAAATCAATTTACACATCCATGAACAATTTTTTTTAATTATTTGCGACATAGTTGGTGCGTTTGTATCTATAAGCATACAGGTGCATTATATTACATAAGACACACCGATTACCCGAAACTATTTAAAAAAAAATGTGACAAGGCCGAGAGAGTTTGGATCCAATGAATCGCATGTCAAACGCCTTTTATATGTAAACATAAACCCATTAAATCTAAAAACCTGAAATGAAAAGACATAATTATGAAGTGATAGAGGGAGTCAAACCCTAAGTTGAGGTTTTGCAGTCACACAAACAAGAAGAAGCAAGGGTTTGAGGTAAGTATGGATTATTTTATTTTTTTTTTGAATCACAAAACCCTTCAATTTCTGATTTTCTGAATAATTTTGTTGCTCCAAAAGGGGTTTGAATGAATTACCACACCCTTCCAATTCTGATCTTTTGAATAACTCTGCTTTCAAAAGTATTGATCTGCTGCTCCATAGTGAGTGCTCCCCTGCATGTCTCTCTTGCAAATTTGTACCCTATAATAAAATACTGAATAGCTTAATACCCATGAAATAATTTATGAAATTTGTTTTAAATGAATCACTATATTTACCTTCAAATTATGATATTCTAAATAAATCATGTTGTTATAAAGTATTTTGTTGCTCCACAATACTCTCTGGTATGGCTCTCTTGCAAATATTTCCACTGAAAATTTTGGTAATATAATGAAATAGTGAATAGGTTTTTATTAATTAAATGACTTTATGAAATTAGATTTTAAATTCTCGCTCATTTTTCAATTATAAAAAAATAAAGTCGCGCTTTTTTTCTTCTTCAAAACTTCGATGTGTTTATTACTTTAATGCATCGGTGTTGATATGTATATGACGCATCGGTGGGTTTTAAAGTTTTGGAGCATCGATATTAGATAAGTATTTTTTTTATTATTTGAATTCATGGGACCGGTGTGATGCGTATATAAATGCCTAGTGCTTTACAATGTTATAGATGCATCGGTGCGTGTTTGTTACAATAACACATCGTTATGTTTTCAAAGTTCTATGAATTTTTATTTGCACACAAAATAATATATTCATATTAAATTATATTTCATGATGCATCCACATGACTTGCAGTACATCATAGTATACATTATGTGCTTAAAGTCGCCTTATTCTTAAAAATAATTTATTGTTGATTTTTCTCAAATGCAAGGAGAGAAACTTACAATATCAAATGTCCAATTCTTCAAATTCTAGCTCGTTCCATATTTCTCAAAGTTCATCATAGAGTTATCCCTTTCCATCTCGAGTAAGTTCAGATTTTATTTATATTTCGATTATCTAATTGAATTTATTTTTGTTATCCATGTCAATCTGAATAAAAATGTATCCAAATCTGTAGGATCGTGATTCAAAATCAAGTTCAGATGCAGATAATATTCCAGTACCAATTCAAAAACGTCAGAATCTCTTATCAGGAGCAACATAGCACAAGCAGTTGGTAGATGAAAATGGACAACCACTTTACGCTGCCAATAGCAACATGTCATCTTCCAGCCGCAATCTGGGTGAGTGATGGTAATAATTGTTTTGTATAATGTGATTTGAACAAACCAATTGCATTGTTCTTACTAATATCATCAATGTACTAATATTCAATATTTTGGAAATTATGATTCTAGTGATGATGAGAGACCTACCTATTCATATGTCAAATCGAGAGAAGGTTGCAATAAGAGAACACCTCGGAGAGGAAGCATACCAATAATGGTTGAATCAACCACCTATTCAATTCCCACTATGTCCAAATTCACCAATTAGGAATGACTACAACAATAGTAGTTCTTCACAAGTTGGAAATGGAGTCAATGAAATAGAGGTCGCTATGGATGATTATTTATGGGATACAACTGACATGGAGACAATGTTGTTAGATGCATTCTAGAACGATGAGTGAGGGGATGATGCTCATATCATTGATACCTTATTCGTAATTCTGAAATTTGCTTCCACAACCCCTCTCTTTGCACCTAGCCAGTCAAAGTCTACCCAATTGGGGACAACAATGTTACTGTACAACTTGAAAGCAAATTTTGGCATGTCAAACACATGTTTCTCTACAATATTGAGGTAACTGATCATCATTAACTCCCTTATAATTTGAGAAATCGTGTCACACAATCAACAATAAAATGATTGATTTTATGAACGTTAAATAAAATTGTACATTTCTATTGCCCACTAATTGCGGGTTATTCAAAGATAAGGTTCTTTCGAGCGATAATGTCTTTCTCGATAGTTGTGAAGAGGCAAAGAAAATGTTGAAAATATTGGGTGTTGAGTACATATCATATCATGCATGTCTGAATGATTGTATTCTATATAGAGGATAATATGCAAACAAAGGGATATGTCCTAAATGTGGGCATGACATATATCATAAATCAAATAAAGAGGGTAAATCACATGGTCTTCCTCATAATATATTGAGGCACATGCCTATAATCCCAAGGATTCAAAGGCTCTTTCGTTGCAAATAATTAGCTATGTTGCAGGGATGGCATGCTTCACACAAAAGTGAGTCAGGAGTTATGTGAATCCCAACAGATTCAATATCCATGAAGCATATAGAGGATGTATGGCCCAAAAAATCCAAGGATGAAGTACGAAGTCTGCGACTCAATATAGCCATGGATGGCGTCAACCCATATTCCCTCCAAAACACCAATTATTCTATTTGTCCTGTAGTAGTGATAAATAACAATATCCTCCCACGGTTGTCCATGAAGAATGGACATCTTATGTTGGCTCTTATAGTCCTTGGTAGAAGACAAGTGAAGAATATGGATATCTACCTACAACCATTGGTAGATGAATTGAAGGAATTATGGGAAGGGATACATGTATACGATGTATCAAGACCCATCGTAATAGAGAAGAATTTTACATTGTATGGCATATGTGCTTACACCACACATGATTATCTAGGCTTAGGAGTTTTCTCTGGTAAATTACATGTTTATTGATTTGTTTATATACGTAACAATATTTTTTGTCATGTTTAATTCGTTGCAACTATTTTGGACTTCGATGCTAACGTGCTCTACTATATGCATTAATAATTTTGCAAGTATTCTAATAAAAGGCTATCATGGAAATGTTGTGGACCTTCTCTGAAGGCTAGGTGTTCCAACCACCTATGAAAGACAATGTATGACTACTCTAAGGTATTCCTCCTAGACCAACACCCTTATAGAAGAGCAACATCTGTTTTCAATGGTAAACCAGAGAGAGCCCAAAGGCCTGCAATAATGACACCAATGGAATGGCTTAGAGCATATAGGAGAGAGAAGGATAAGGAGATTACAAAAAAATTCGATTCAAATGGGGAGCCTATGTTCGATGATCCATAATTCTTTGACACCTATGTTGAGAAATTTCCCATTGGGACGAAAAATAAATCCATCTTTTATGAGATCCCATATTGGGAGCATCCTAAGATTTCCCACTGACTAGATCCCATGCATATATTTAAAAATGTTTCATCTTCTTTAAGGAGTCACATATCATCAAAAGGGAGTGACAAATTGGTTGTTCGAAGAGATCTTGTTTCTTTAAAAAGTAAAAAGAAACATTGGAAAAGAAAAGAAAGTAGAGGAGAGGTTGGTCCCTCTTGGTCATTCAAAGAAGGTGATGTCCCATGGATATTGAAGAAAGTTGATCTTTCTTTAGCAAAGGAATTTATATTGGGTGTGAAGGTCCCTTCTTTATATGGGTCTTCACTAAGGCACAAATTCACTGTGGAAGACCATTTGTGGGGGTTAAAATCACATGACCATTTGAACCTTCTAAGAGTATGTATGTCAAGAACATGATTTTATTATTTGTTTTATAAATTCATGCTATGGGATAAAACACAATTAATTTTGTATGTTTTTACTTTGTAGTGTCATTATCCTCTATTGGTATGTGGGTGTGTGAACCATGACTTCCCCCAGGACCTACAACATTCCATATATAAATTATCTACATTTGTACGCTGGATCACATCAAAGGAGATTCATATGGCTAGCATTCCACGATGGTGTAAAGAGATAACTAAGATTGTTTGTATGTTTGACAAGGAATTGTCAACGAATTTCATGGAATTGCAAGTTCATCTTCTAATTCACCTAGTAGATGAGGTTGAATTAGTCATAGTGGTCTCCTTTCGTTGGATGTTCTTCTTAGAGAGGTACATGAAGAAATTGAAAGGATTTTTTCTACAAAAAGAAAACCCAGAGGGGTCTATGGCAGAGGGGTACATATCATACGAGTCTTTCTATTATGCTAGTGATTACATCAAGAAAATATAAAACACACCAAGTGCGATGATTTTGGACGACGAAGGGATGAAGAAAAAAGAGGAGGGGATCTTCTGCAAATGAACGGAAGGGCGCTTGATAAAGAGAAAGTGACTTATCGTTTTTCAAATTTCTACACAGTAACTATTCACACTAAACTTCATAATGTATATTTTGATATGATATGTACTATATGTTGGTTTGATTTCATTAATATATATATAGACACACACACATCAACGAATTCATAAATTGATTCCATCAATAAATTCATTCTTTACAATTCGAAGGCAACATAGTCGTGGGTCACATTGTACGAACATAAGAGGAGGAAATGGGACAGTGACAAGAAAGAATTTAGACAGTTGAATGGTAGAAGCATGCCTTATACTGATCATTTCAAAGAAAATATGCCAGTGATATACCCCAACAGTTGGGTTGATGACCAAGTCAGAGAGAAATAAAGTGCATCTGGTCGTTACCCATGTGCTGAAGAGGATGCACTAAACATAGGGATTGGGTTCAACAACTCGGTATAATCTCTTTGTGTACATTTTGTAACATTTAAATGAACCTTTGAACTATAACATCTATATTTTATATTTTATTGGTTGACTTATTAAACACATGACACTGTGATTTTTTCATTTTTTATAGGTGTATTTGTTCCCATCTATGTGGGCATATGGATATCATTTTCACACAGAGGATGTTGACGATGGATGCATGACAAAAGACTGTGGAGTGGAAGTCGAGTTCAACCAATCTAGTCGTGCTAGCCACCACAATCAAAACCTAATACAAAGGATGTTAGGTTATGTTGGAAATATATAAGAGATCATTCAGGTGGACTTCTCTTCTTTCCAATGTGTTATTTTTAGGTGCAAGTGGTGTGACACCTTTGATCGGAATAATGTAAAGGAAGATCATGATAGTGGGCTGATATGTATCAACTCTAGAAAGATGTGGGATGAAGCTAAGGAGCCTTATGTTTTCCCAAAACATGGTAAGCAAGTGTTTTTTTACCCAGATGTGTTGGATAGGGATTGGTGGTTCGTATTAGGACACAACCCTAGATCAAAACATATTTTTGAGAACAACAGTGTTATCATGCCAAGCAAGGAAGATAATGAGGGTGATGACAACAGAGAGTGATACGTATATGTTTTATTTCATCTTTAATATTGTTGTTGTATCTTTTTGTTATATTCTTTATTTCGCTAATTATATATATTTTTATTCATCTTCTGATAGAGGAAATGTTAAGTTAATTATAACAAATCTTTGAACAATTTTAGTTGGTTAATAGTCAATTTGATGCGTAATGTGTTTTTATTTCAAATTAATTGTGATTTCATGGAATGATTGTTATTTTAACATATTTATATGCCGTTGCATATATTTAAAAATGTTTCATCTTCTTTAAGTATTTCCAATTGTGAAATCCTGAAAAATGTTAAATGTCCAGCTGAACTTTTAATGGGATATGAAATTCTATTTTTTATGTTGATATAATTAGATGTAATGATATGGTTGATATGCATGTTTAATAGTACAACATTTTTGAGGATATGTTAACATGATGATTCAAAAATTGAGTTTATGTTCATTTCTTTTATAGATTTAAAAGTAAGATTAACAAAAAATGTGGTTTATAATTAAAAAATTAAATTTATAACATGATTTTGTGATAATTTGGTTTTTAACTAAAGTAGTGTTTGTTAGTTTACACACTTTTATCATTGCTTTTGAAAATAGTTATAAAATTATGCCTCCAACATTGAGTAAAACCACAATTAATGAAGTAATTTAAAATTTGATAGCAATCAACTTAAGAAATAATGACAAAAATAACAATAGGAAGATTTGCATCCATAAAATTTTAAAGCCAATAGAATGCTTATTATTGGAGATCATAACTTTTTATAATAACAATTTTTAGTGTATAAGAGTCTATTCAAAAGAGTAATTAGTACAATGGAAAATAATATTTATTCATATGTAATTTGATTATGTATAATGAACTATCTATGAAATTATAGTTTCAACAATATTGAACTTTGTAATTTATAAAAATAAACATGATGATGATAACCATCTTATAACAATCATAAAAAACATCTAAAATACACATTTATATTCGCTAGCTAACATCATCTAATTATATATACCTCTAGCACATATAAACGTCATTAATTAACTAGCACACATATCTAGTAATTTAACGAGGCATCATCATTGTGATCACATCTAACAAAAGACAAGCATTTTCTAACATCATCATCACACACATCTAACAAGAATCATTTACCATACACATCTATCAAGCACATTTAACATTAAACATATCTAACATGACCTAAAAATGTACACATCAACATCAACATATAAATTAATTAAGTATATCATCATGATCAACATGAAAAATGCATGTATCATAGCACGACATCTTTCTAGCGCTATACAAAACTGCCACAAAAAACTGACATACCATATGATACACTGTGGCCTCTGTACCAACGAGTCAACATAATACAAAAGAGGTAAAATAGTGTGTTTCTCATCACTGGTGAAGTGTATTATGGTCATCACTAATAGTGAGAGGTACCTAACCTCTTCTGCACCGAAAGAGGTGATCTGTAGTTGTCCACCATACACTTCAAAATCAACTGGGGATAGTACATTAACCCCAATATATTGCTAAGAGTACATGAGTTGAATCTCATCTGCCACACCTACTGGGACATCTGGGAACTTGGGAAAATCCTCCCCTCTCCTAGATATCCCAATGATAAAGTAAATATCCTCCTCAGTGGGATGGTACCACTGATCCAAACCCACATAGAAAGCCTGTCGATGAACATCCCATCGATGGATCAGATGCACAAACAACCCAGAGTGCCCCTTAAGAGATGTAGCCTCCCAATAGTACTTAAGGAGGCCTACACTCCTCAAGAGAAGATGAATCGTTGCAGTAATAGGGTGAGGGTACAAATCCCTCTCCCTCTCCCTTGCCTCCCATTCCTGTACAACATTATATAGGTCCACCCTTTGCTCTTGTTGTTGTTGTTGCTCTCTCTGCTCACATCTCTTCATGATTAAAATATGAAATACATCAGCCTCACTCATACATAAAACATAAAAAAAAAATCTACTGAATGGTAAATTTATCTATAAATACAAAAAAATATCTTCCTTCAAAAAATAAGTTAATTGCAATACCGGTGCACCCAAAAAATAGTCACGCACTGTAGGCGGTGTGTATATATTTTGAGCACCATCCATGCTGCGTCAGTGTAAAGTAACACACCGAACAAAATATGTTATACTATGTTATGTGATGCATTGTAAAACAATATTGCACTAGGGCGCTACACTACAACACATACGCACCGGTGCGTTACATTTATCGTATGCATCGCTTAAACCAAAAAATAAATCAAAATATTAATGAACGTAATTTCTTTATTAGAAATTAGCAAAAAATTGATGCGTATATGTTCACTACACGCACCAGTGCATGTAACAAACATTGATGCACTGTCACATAAAATTTTCCCTACGAAACTTTTTGCAGTGCATTCTGGTCGATAATATCGCACCGCTTACAGTGCTACCAAAACATTTACAGGGTGCACCACAACACAATGTTACATTTCTCAACGGTGCATTTGGTAAACATGAACGCCCTAGTGCACATGTTTACCAATGCACTGCATAAAAATATATCTGATAAGGGGGTGGGCCATGTACTTTAACAACCCGGTGTGTTATCTGTACTTTGACGCACCGCCCTGCTAGTTATATACTTTTCTTTGGTGTGTCGTTAAACGGACGGGCTGGTGAGTTTATGTTTATCAATAGACCACCGATAAAGGTAACAAGGTACACAATGCACCTTGTAAATTTACAAGTTTCACCGTAGGCGATGCGAGCCAAGTGCTTCGAACACACCGCACAATTTTTTATTTTTATTTTTTTACACTTAAAATTTCACTCAATTTTAAATTTTGCGACGTACATATGGAAGAAACAAAGAAACAAAGACACAAAGATTCATTGGAAGAAACAAAGACATTACCTGGACGTTTTGTCGTCAGGGAGACGTGGTTGCGACGTACTAAAAAAAAAAAAAAAAATCCCACTGTTTGGAAAAAATTGAAATTCACGCACTGAGCAATAGACGAAAGGAAGGCAAGCAAGGAAAGTACCGACGACATGGAACTTTAGATAGGCAAGGGTTGAGTTGGTGCTTTTGAGTTCTACAACATTAAAAATGGTAAAATTGATTTTTACAACCGGATTTGTTTTTTTTATAAAACCTTGTTCCAGTGCGCTCGATGACCAACTGCACCAGGGCGTACATATTTACTGAGCGCCCTGGTTATATTTTTTTTAAAACATCCCTAGCACGGTGCACGTGTTTTTGGGAAAGCGTGTGCACCGGTGCGTTTATTACTACATAGCGCATTGTCATACTTTTTTTGAAAAACTACAATGGTGCAATTTTTTTTGTTTAAGCATGAAACAATCCAGTATAATAATAAACGCCCCAATGTGACAGATTTTACATAGTGCACCGCGTAAATTTGGAAATTAACCCTAACACGGTGCTTCGTATTGGAGCACTAGTGCGCATGATACAATTGAGGGCACCAAAATATATTTTTTGACACTATCCTACATTGGTGCATACATTTTTTTTATTTAACCATATAACAATGCGCTCTACTAATAGCGCATTGGTGCTTCCAGTGTTAAGTTGTGCATCAAAGCATTTTTAAAGAACGTTATTATGGTGCAGTTATTGAGGTAATACACTGGTATTTATTTCTTGGTGAATGAAAATAAAATTGGATCGCCTCTCAGTGAAAACAAAATTCCCTCTCCCTCTTCCTCTCAATCCCATAAAACATTGTACAATTCAACCCTCTACTGGTGATGTTCTCTCTCTGCTAACATTTCTATATGATTAAGACCATGGCTAGTAAATATTTTTTATTTAACACTTGTACGGTGCACTAAATAATTAGCTGCACCGATGCGTCTTTATTTACCTAGTGCACTGATTTATATTGTTTTTGAAAACCTATCCACGGTGCAACATTGTTTGGGAGAAATCGTCTGTCTCAGTGCACTTATTTAAGTAGCACACCGTTGTATCTAAAATTTTAAAAATAACCCTACAACGATGTGTAATTGTTTAGAGAAATTGTGCGCCTTGGTGCATCATTATTTTCGTAGTGCACTAGATAGTATTTTTTATTTGAAATAACCTTGCTATGATGTGCTAGTTTTGAGGGAACCGATGCGCCTGTTTTATAAAACGCATCGATGCTTTATGTACTTATAAAAGCACCGGCATAAAACATTTTCTAAAATCGTCGCTCGCTCGCCTCCATTAGTATCATCTGCTATAAACAAAATTTTGGGCTATTTTTACAGGGGCAGCCGCAAAACCCTCCACTAGAGGGTCTTTTCCTTGTAGTGCCTAGAGGAAAATTCTGCATCTTTCCAAACTTTCTTCAATTTTGAGCAGGTGTTTACATCTTATGTTTCTCCTCTGTTTCTGCCCTGTCTTGGTATTGATCCTCTTCTTATGCAAGGCTATCCATCATTACATTATGAATTCTTGCAACTTGGGCATATTCTTGAGATGTAAATGATAAGTGTAACTCTTGTTTATTGCCCCCTTCTTAATTGAACTGTTGAAACCCTAGTGCAAACACTTCTTGTGCATATGGAAATTAAATTTTTAACTGTATAGAATTTGTTGGAGCCAGAAATGCATGACTATGTGAGTGTTTCTTAGATGTATTTAATACAAAACAATGTACAAAAAATGAAGGATTTGTAGCCATTGACAAATTACTAACAGGGGATGATGATGCCTGTAAGTTGTAGGCCAGAGTGGACATTTCCTTATTTATTTCTACCACAACTTCTTGTTGGGTTTTTGAAATAGGAACCAAGATTCCATCTTGATGGGAATGAAACATAACAACATGTTACAACACTTCTTTATCAATATATTCAATCTCAGCTGATAGCATATGTCCCTTTATGTGTTCCTCTTCTAGTTGAACATGTTCTTTGATGGCATGTTCAATCTCAAATCATTTTATCCTTTGATTTTGTTCAATCATATCAACTTGTTCAAACCTCATTAACAAACCAGGTGCTGAGAAGGGCACAAAAATGGTTGTTTGAAGAGGGTTTCACTGGAACAAAGTTTTCCTTTGAGCAAATTCAGTGACTTTTCTATAAAGAGATTGAAACAAAAACGTCGTCAATGCGGGTAGCTAAAGATTTTGTGAGTTGAGGAGTAGATGGATCTTGTAATAATCTAACAGCTGAATTCACTTTAGTAATGATGTTCTCATGTGCTACCAGAATAGCAGTATTCTGGTAGCAACTCTATTTTATGCTTTTGACTTAGGAAATTGCCTTTCTTTTGCTAATATGAAATAAACAATATGTTATGACACATATTTTTTCCATGTAAAATTCAAACTATCCTATAAGAAGCAAATGAAAACTAATTTAAAGCAAAGCAAAACACACCAACAAGAGATATAAAGTATAAAAAAAATGCAACAAACCAAAAACAAATAGGCTCGAGACAAGTTTTGATGGAATAGGTTGAAAATTAAGAATAAAAAGGTGATAGTATGTCTAGGGACTAACACTGGCTCCTTCTGGGGATAATGTTCTCCTAGTGAGACATTAAGAACTTGCATACCAATGCCTTGATTTCCCATTTCATCAGTTTTAATATCCAACTTGTTTTGTTCTTAACTGCTTTGATCCCTATTTTATTTTAGATCATTTATCCTACATTCTAAAATATCAAATGAAAAGAATGAAATTGTAGAATAGTGTCTCCATTGGGCTTATGGAGTCTTTATTCCAAAACTGAAAGAAAACTATGACAAAATGCTCGTACATCAATCTTATTTATGAAGACTTCTACTCTAATCAAATCAATTACTTGATCAAGTGAAGACAAACTTCCAGTTCAACCATGCAAAAAATAGATTGATGAAATGAAATTTGTGTTTGCAGCTATATAAGAAAGTGCAAGAGGAATATGACATCTGCAAAAATATTTTCTCGAGGAACATATACTCATAGATGAAAATCAGTAGCACACCGAATTCTACTGCATTTGAAATCTTGGAAATTGAAAACTCCATCCAAGTTTGTATTGGATCATAAAAATGATGAAAAATCTTCGGCTAATCCAAGAAAAAGATTGTCTCTGTATAAGATTTGCTCCATTGATGATATCACATTTCTGCTCAAGAATGGCATCTCGATATTTTCCCATCGGTTGCTTGTAATTTTCCTCACTGACTTCCCAAAGTTTTGTTTGATTTATTTCTGGTTCAAATGTACAAGGCAGAGAATATTCTTCAAAATATTGGTTTTCTGCATGGAAATAAAATGCTTGACTAAAACTTGAGAACATATAATATTGAAAGTCATCATAAGCCAAGAACGATAATTGATCTCCAATATAAACAACAAGACACTGAGAGGCAACCACTCTCTCTGAAACAAAAACATCATCACCCTCTACAAAACCTTTCTGATGACAATCAAGATCATATACATTTGCATCTTCAATGGTAGAAAAATATGATGTAATAATTTCAAGGTCTGAAGAAGAATAGAAATATTAAAATGATGCACTATCACATTGAAATAAATGAGACCCCATATCTAATCCTTCATTTTCATAAGCTTCCTTCCCATCCTCTGCATCCAAATCTAATTTATGTTGCTCATAGATTTGTTATTGTTCCGAATATTCGTCCCAAACTTGATCTAAAAGATTTCCACAAGCTCGAAGATTGTCCTCAACCTCCTCTTCGTCAACAAACATATGTTGCAAGGATAATGACTTCATCTCCCTGAGATAAAGAACTAAAGCAGGATGATGATGAGATGCAATGTAAAACACCCTAGTAGTGGTTTCATATGGTCAAATTGCAATAGGTATGTTGAGATAGAGGTTGTGGAATATCTTATTGAGTTTGGTGACAATCTCATCTCTTTTCTACTTCAAATCATAGAACTCAGAAAGGTATTGTTCATATGACTTATTCTCACCCCAGTACCTCAATAAAGCATCATGAATATCAGCCCATGAATCTATCGAATACACCTCCAAATGTCTGAACCATAGTCCAGTATCCCCATGTAAATATCGACAAAAAGTTCTCATGAACACATCCTCATGGATGATTTGTAAAATATCAGTGAACCGTTCAAAAGCAACCATGGGTTGCTCAACTTTCACGTGGTCTTCTCCATTGAACCTACAAAGGTAATCAATAAAATTGGGAGGATATTCATGAAGGATAAGTGGCAGCTTTAGGGGTTTGTAACCTTTCCTAATCCTAGACTGAGTTTCAGTGAGCTGGTTACAAGAAGTAGAAATGATCTAGGGAGGTGGTAAATGAGATGTATTGTTCACATGGTTACAGGGTTGATCATTTTCAGGAGGAATTTGGATACAGACATCATTATTTTCAATAAATTGAGGTGAAGGGATCATATCAAAATTAATAATGTAAGAATAGGGTAGATCTTCTTCTTTCAAGGAGGGATATACAACAACGGTCTTATGGTCATTTGAATAGACAAAGCAAAGGATGATTATTTTAAAGGAAAGAACATGAAAGAGCTGATGAAAAATAATATAAGCTCTTGGAGGAAACTTATGACACGATACCTGGTTTTTCCCATCAATTCTTTCATCTTTCTATCAGTCAGATTCTTCCTCTAGTGGAGTCGCCAGGTGAAAGATTGGAGTCACTATCTAGTATCTAATCCTTGTTCACCATCAAATATTAGAATTAATATTTTTCATTCTCCTAGGGAAAATACTTAATGTCTCCATCCTCCGCAACGACTCCAGGAGATGTTAGTCCCTAAAGTTGTCCTTGACTGCTAAGGGCAAGCTAGGGAACCTTAGTTATTGCAATGGTTTATATTTGTAGTTTTTTTTTGGTTTAAATCTTAGTTTATGACTTAAGTAGTGCGTAAATTAGATAACATAAGATCTTGTTTATAAAATGACGTTTACACAACATTCTTTTAGTCAATGGAATTCACTACGATCGACAAGATAAAGAGATAAAAACAAAAGAAAGGGAAAATTGCAAGTTCACAATCTGTTCACTTACACAGAAGACTATTGATCTCAAATATCATTTTAGAAACAAGAAGAAATCACTTAAATACAAATCATGCAACATGTTAGTAAATAGCAAAAACTTTGACTGAAATTCAACATGAACATGATAAATCACATGCTTTTCAAAAAGGATTAAAATGCATTCAAGTAAGATAGAAGAAATAACACAAGAATAAGAAAGTATAACCATCATAATGTATTTTCCATTGAGTGAAAAATGTAATGAATTCCATGCATTACAATTCAAGTCAAAAGTACCTTAAGCACCACAAAACTACAACCCCTTAACTCTGTCAACTAATTTCCTCTTTATACATAGAGTTGGTTTCATAAGATACGATATTAGGAAAAAGACTTTGAACCAAGGACCAAATCATACTTCAAAGATATCCTTGAACTTCCAAATAATATCTGCAACAAATGATTCAAAATTCATGTACTAGTTCCCATGATCAAGGACAGGTCGAACTGATGAAGTGACAACTCTGGAAAATCTAGAAAAATCTGGAAAAAATCAACAAATATGGAAAAATCAGTCCCAAATTTCCACCTATACCTCCTAAACGATTCATTTTTTTGAGAAACGACCCACTTGTCACCTAGTTTGGCCCATTCTGCGAAGGATTTTTGAATAAGTTCTCCTAATTCTTCACCATTTGCTTTGGAGACTTGTCAAAATATGACTGCTAAAATAATCACCTACAGGAAAATTATGTATCTGTCAAAACTTTCTTCAATTTTGAGCATGTGTTTACATCTTATGTTTCTCCTATGTTTCTACCTTGTCTTGGTCTTGATTCTCTTCTAATGTAGGTCTATCCATCATTACATTATGCATTCTTCCAACCTGGGGAAATTCTTAAGATGTAAATGCTAAGTGCAACTCTTGTTTATTGCCCCCTATTTGATTGAACTATTGAAACCCTAGTGCAAACACTTCCTATGCATCTGAAACTCTATTTGTTAAATGTATAGAATTTGTTGGAGCCATAAATTCATGACTATCTGAGTGTTTCTTATATGTATTTAATACAGAACAATGTACATAACCTGAAGGATCTATAGCCATTGGCAAATTACTAATAGGGGATGATGCAGCCTGTAAGTTGTAGGCCATAGTGGACATTTCCTTATTTCTTTCTACCACAACTTCTTACTGGGGTTTTGAAATAGGAACCAAATTTCCATCTTGACGGGAATGAAACATAACAACTTGTTACAACACTTCTTTATCAATAGATTCAATCTCAGTTGATAGAACATGTCCCTTCATGTGTTCCTCTTCTAGTTGAACCTGTTCTTTGATGGCATGTTTAGTCTCAACTCCTTTTAGCATTTGATTATGTTCAAGCATCTCAACCTATTCAAACCTCATTAACAAACTAGGTGTTGAGAAGGGCAAAAAACGGTTGTTTGAAGAGGGTTTCACTGAAACAGAGTTGTCCTTTGAGCAAATTAAGTGACCTTTCTATAAAGAGCTTGAAACAAAAACGTTGTCAATACTGGTAGCTAAAGCTTCAGTGAGTTGAGGAGTAGATGGATCTTGTAATAATATGACAACTGAATTTGCTTTAGTAATGATGTTCTCATGTGCTACCAGAATAGAAGTATTCTGGTAGCGACTCTGTTTTATGATTTTGACATAAGAAAATGCCTTTCTTTTGCTAATATGAAATAAGCAATCTGATATGACACATATTTTTTCCATGTAAATTTCAAACTATCCTAGAAGAAGCAAATGAATACTAATTTAAAGCAAAGCAAAACACACCAACAAGAGATATAAAGTATAATAAAGGTGCAACAAACCAAAAACAAATAGGCTCATGACATGTTTTGATGGAATAAGCTAAAAATCAAGAATAAAAAGGTGACAATATGTCTAGGGACTAACACTAGCTCCTTCTGGGGATAATGTTATCCTGGTTAGACATTAAGAACATGTGGACTAATTCCTTGATTTCCCATTTCATCAGTTTTAATATCCAACCTGTTTTGTTCTTAACTGCTCTGATCCCTATTTTATTTCAGATCATTTATCTTGCATTCTAAAATATCAAATGAAAAGAACGAAACTGTAGACTAGTGTCTCCATTGGTATTATGGAATCTTGATTCCAAAACTGAAAGAAAACTATGAGAAAATGCTCGTACATCGAGCTTATTTATGTACACTTCTACACTAATCAAATCAATTACTTGATCAAGTGAAGACAAACTTCTAGTTCAACCACGCAAACAGTAGATTGATGAAATGAAATTTTTATTTGCAGCTATATAAGAAAGTGTCGGAGGAATATGATGTCTGCAACAATATTTTCACAAGGAACATATGCTCATAGCTACAAATCAGTAGCACGTTGAATTCTACTGCATTTGAAATCTTGGAAATTGAAAACTCCATCCAAGTTTCTATTGGATCATAAAACTCATGAAAAAGCTTCGGCTGATCGAAGAAAAAAGGTTGTCTCTGTATAAGATCTGCTCCATTGTTGATATCATGTTTATACTCAAGAATGGCATCTGGAGATTCTCCCATCGACTGCTTATTATTTTCCTCACTGACTTCCCAAATTTCTGTTTGAAATTTTTCTGGTTCAAATGTACAAGGCAAAGAATATTCTTCAAAATATTGGTTTTCTACATGCAAATAAAATGTTTGACTAAAACTTGAGAATATATCATACTGAAGGTCATCATAAGCCAAGAATGATAACTGATCTCCAATATCAACAACAAGATGTTGAGGGGCAACAACTTTCTATGAAACAAAAACATCATTACCCTTTGCAAAATCTTTCTCGTGACAATCAAGATCATATACATCTGCATCTTCAATGGTAGAAAAACATGATGTAATAATTTCAAGATATGAAGAAGAATATAAATCTATAAATGATGCACTATCAAGATGAAATAAATGAGATCCCATATCTTATCCTTCATGTTCATAGGATTACTACTGATCCTTTGCATCCAAATCTAATTTATGTTGCTCATAGACTTGTTCTTGTTCCAAATATTCGTCCCAAACTTGATCTAAAAGCTTTCCACAAGCTCGAATATTGTCCTCAACCTCCTCTGCATTAGAAAACATTTGTTGCAAGGATAATGACTTCATCTCTCTAAGATAAAGAACTAAATTAGGATGATGATGAGTTGTGGTGTAAAACACCCTAGCAGTGTTTTCAGATGGTCGAATTGCAACGAGGATGTTGAGATAGAGGATGTGGGATATTTTATTGAGATAGGTGACGATCTCATCTCTTTTCTTATTTAAAGCATAGAACTCGGAAAGGTATTGTTCATATGACTTATTCTCACCCCAATAACTCAAGAAAGCATCATGAAGATCAACCTACGAATCTATCGAATAATCCTCCAAATGTCTGAACCATAGTCCAACATCCCCATGTAAATATTGACAGAAAATTCTAATGAACATATCCTCATGGATGATTTGTAAAAGACTGATGAACCATTCAAAAGCAACCATGTGTTGCTCGGTTGTCACGTGATCTTCTCCATTGAACCTAGGAAGGTAACCAATAAAATTGGGAGGATATTCATGAAGGATAAGTGGTAGCTTAGGGGTTTGTAACCTTTCCTAATCCTGGGATGAATTTCAATGAGCTGGTTACAAGAAGGAGTAATGATCTGAGGAGGTGGTAAATGAGATTTATTTTTCACATGGTTACATTGTTGATCATTTTCAGGAGGAATTTGGATACATACATCATTCTTGTCAATAGGCTGAGGTGAAGGTATCAGATCAAAATAAACAATGTAAGAAGAGGGAAAACTTCTTCTTTCAAGGAGGGATATACAACAACGGTCTTATGGCCATCCGAATGGACAAAGCAAAGGATGATTATTTTAAGACGCAAAGGAAATGTAACGTACCCAACCACCCACAGGCTGGCCACACCACCTCAAAAACTCACTTTTGAACCGATTTTGAATTCTGATAATAATTAATCCAAAATCAAGTATGAAAGACTCACATACATTAATCAAGATCCATGCTACAACATTGAAGAAATAAATAGTGTGTCATGCACAACAAATAACCAGCAAGTGTGCACACATAAATACATCTTAGAGATAATCAAATACATAGAGAAAAATGCATTGTATAGAAAACACAAAGAGCACTTATATTTCAAGTAAACATTCACCAATTGGTTGCAAACCAAGGATGTTAATCCCAACCATAGACATTGTTGTTCATTTACTCTCAATATCAGGTCACCCCCGAGCCAGGGCTATGAATCCACAAGGATGGGTCTTAGGACAAAACTAAAACACATGAAAATTAGTTAACTAGATCTTAGGTTTCCCAAACACAAAAAAAATCCAAATTTACAACTCTCTTTCCCCCTCATCCTACACAACCCAAAGAAATGAACACCTTTCTCTGCAATGCAGTCGCTCAGGTTGTTCCATTTCTCTCCAGGGCTCTAGTGCTACTGGTCAAGAAATAACCCTTCTGGAAACTCCAAGAATTCTCAGCAGTGGATAGTTCTTTATGAATTTCCATCCATCTCATGCACACAGGCATCCATTCCCTCCTGGAATGATCAATAATTTATTACAACCATCTAGTAATGGCTCTCCTCCTCCAACCATTTGTTTCCATTCTCCCCCAAGAGCACACAAATTCGACAAGTGTGAAATGAGGAATTCTAAAATCAAATGATTATGTAACATCTCGCTCTTGCGCGCACTGAGCGAACTTATTCTTTGAGGACACTTGCATGCAAGTGATCCGAGTTATTATACTATTGGTCATTTTGATTATGATTATGAGATATTATGGATTTGATGATAGGTTATTTTGTTGTATTTACATAGGCATGTGTTATTGACTGGGTTCTTTTGAGTGTGCAGGACTTTGGACATTGAGGATGCAGAGGCATCGATGAAACCCCTTGGACTCTGGATCGAGTCGGGGAGTGGACTGTTGGGTTTGAATGTTTTTGATGTGACATATGTAAATATTATTAGATATTACGATGATTGATTATTATTGCTGACATGATTCGTGGATGGATGCAGGCTGACGATAGCTTTCCGACCAGACTCACATTTGGAGTAGAGGGGTCACGCACGACAACCAGATACTTTGATGGAGAGGTGTGGCAGGATCCCTGACACAACCTACTAACACTCTCGTCGTGTCTCGAACTGTAGGTTAACAATTACCTAGTTCGAGAAGACCCACGATGCTGTGAGGGCAGACTGTGATAGTCTTTCACGATGATTCTAAGGGGCGCGCAATAAGGCAGGGGCCTTATTCCTTAGAAGCCCTTAGTCTCCCACAAGATCACCTAGCAGAGCATTGACTCCAGGGGTTTGGTGTCTTCCAAATTTAGTCAAGAGGCGAGTGGAACCCTTGGAGCACGTAGTGCGTCTTGAAGGGCACGTCGCGCAAAGAAAAAAAAAAGAGGTGAGTGGCACCCTTGGAGAACGTAGTGTGTCTTGAAGGGCACATTATGCAAAGAAAACAGAAAGAGGCAAGTGGATCCTTTGGAGCACGTAGTGCGTCCTGAAGGGCACATCATGATTTTAACTGGTAAGTGAATAAACCTAGTGCCTAGAAAACTATGCCTCCTTAGGACCTAGTCGGCCTTAAAATGAATGATATGATAAGTAAAGTTTAAAAGCAATTTTTTCCTTAAAAATGTCGCCCAACCTAGCGAATTTAAAACCTAGGTCTAAGTAGAACATGTGGTCAAAATAAAAATAAAAAATAAACATGTAACAAGAAGGGGGGTAAGAAATTCAAACTTATTTATTAAAGTCAAAATTATCATGGAGAATTAAATTTTTAAAAATGGGTAATGATTGTTTTTATCTACATTTGCTAAATTAATTTTTAGTGAAAAGAGGGTAAATGGTTGTTTTTATCTACACTTGCTAAATGGATTTTTAGTTAAATAGGAAAAAGGGAGAAACTTAAAAGGAAAAGGAAACTTAAGGAAAAAGGGAAACTTAAAGAAAAGGGGAGACTTACAGAAAAAGTTGAATGTCTAACTTAGTAAGGAATCTAGCCTTTGGGAGTTTCTATTTATGAACTCAACTAGGAATTAAGTAAGGTGTAAGTCATTTAAGATTTGTAAGGAAATTTTGGGACACTGAGGATCATTTTTAGGAATGCTTTTAGGTGGGTGAGAGAAATAAGAATATTTAATTAATAAATAAAATTGATTTTTGGTGCAACTAGGGGATCATACGACATGTGTACGAGGGAGGTTTTTCCTAATTAATTTAATGAAAAAAGGAATCTAATTAGAATTTTGGGAAACTAATTACTAGGAAACTCTATAAAATAGACGACGAAGGAGGAGTATGGATCCTCATTTTGGCTTGTGTAACGTTACGCTTCTGAAATTTTACTTTGACTGGACTTTCTCTTGTGGGAGTTGGGATACCCAGCTCGGCTAATGAGTGGTAGCTCGACCTTGTGAGGTGAGATGGATGTTAGCATTCTCTGGTATTGTGTGAGTGGCCCCTTTGCGGCTCGGGGGGCTTAGGGGGAAGAAGAGTACCCCTAGCATTAGCTGGGAGGTACCAGTGAGGTCACATCGATTGGCAAGCAGGAGATGGATGGAGCACGCGCGGTACAACGACTTCAAAGCTTTCGCATTTGGCTACGCAAATTGTCTTGATGACCCCAACGTTTTATAATCATAGACCTTAAAGTCATCCCAACCTTATGCTCTTTGTATTTTAATTGATTTCCCATGGAAAACCCAAATTCTGATTACAATGACTTCTCTCCATTTGTTTTTATTGATTTAATACGAAAAAAAATTGTGTTTTCATCTTCTATCCCTTATCCTGTAAGTTATTAGTCTGTGCCTGAGCACTCAACCAAGAGTTGAATCGACGATCATCACTCTGGTGTTTAAAGAATTAGATTCAAATGCCCTACTTTCCTGTGCATGGATAATAATTGTAGGATCATTCTCTGCCCAACGAGGCATTCTCTCCTGGGTGTTCATTCTCTCCTGTCCACCATCGTTTGTTTCTTTGGGTTGATTCTCTGCATTGATTCTCAGAGTTTTTTTGGTTCTTTGTGTCTCCAGAACTCTTCCTAGGTTACCACTCCATTGTTTGCGTTCTCTTGTGATTGATTATCTTTGTGTTTCTTGTGATTACTTATCTCTATGTTTTTCTCTTATGATTAATCTCTGATCTCTGTGTTTCTCTTTTATGCATAATCCTTGTGTCCTTCCCAGAATTTTACCTCTACGTTTGATTGATAAATCCCAACGTTTTTGAATGGTAAACCTCTATGTTTTTTTATTGGTAAAATATCTGCAGTTGAATGAGCATCCATGCGTTTTGACTGAGATTAATGTTGAATGATTAATCTTGAATGATTAATATTTGAAGGATTAATATCTGAAGAATCGTTTTTTTACCCCTAATCGTTTTTACCAAAATCGTTTTGCCAAAAATCATGTTTCCTTCCCAGTGAATCTTGGTGACTCGTACCCACCCTTTTTTTGTTCTCTTTCCTCAAAAATTTCGAGTTATCAAACAACCTTTTCACCTAGTTTTACACAACGATCCACCCCATGTTTACACAACATTCTACACAGCCTTTTCTTCATGTTTTACACAACCTTTTCTTGGCGTTTTACACAACTGTTTTTGTTGTCTTACACAACCTTTTCTTGGCGTTTTACACAACGATTTCTTGGCATATTACCCAGCCTCCACACCACGATTTCCTGGGCATATTACACATAATCTACACCATGATGTTCTGGGCGATTTACCCCGTATTTACCCAACAATATCAATATATTTATTAATAGTTTTATTAATAGATTTATCAAGAGACTTGTTAATAGACAATGTCATTATTGTAGACAACTACTTTATCATTTTTACACGGGATTTAGTTATGGTTTTATTGTTCTTTAGTTATGAATTTATATATGTTAAAACGCAGTGAAATCTTGATATACAGCGATATCATGGACACCATATCAATATTTCTAGATAGACTTTTCTTGACAATCAACCATATATTCATTGGACTGAAATATCAGTGCCCGACAACCATTTATATACAGACAATGATTTGTATACAACTGCGTTTTCACACCTATAGAGATATATGTGTTAGACAAAGTTATCAATTCTAGAAAGACGTTATTAATGGATAGCGATTTCCATTTATTAGACAACATTATCATATATTTTATAGACAACAATATTTTGTATTTATTAGACAACTATCAGACAACGATACTATTGGCGAATGTCTAATAGACAACGATATTGTTGGCATTGACAACTATACACAACGATACTATTTAATAGACCCCAAGAAAATATTTAATAGACAACTAATTATTGTGGGACAACAATGCCATTGTTAGGCAACGAATTTATTATTATATAGCAATTGGTTAGATAGTATATTAGTTAGATAACATTGCTAGACAGTGAATCATTGTTAAATAACGATCTTAGTTTTTAAAAAGATATGGTTTCGATGATGGTCGTGATCCTTACTACAATTACATTAATTTTTTTTATATGTCAATGGTTTTATATATGTGACTTATGACTTATGCAAACAGTAGATTAATTGTTTTGTTTATAGCAATTGTTCATTCATTTGTCTTACATATAAGTATTTTTAAATTCTGCCACAATATATTAAATGTTGTTATGGTAATAGATTAATGGCTTAACTGCTTTGGTAATAAATTACTTGATTAATTGCAATGATAATAGTTCACTCATTTCCACTTAGGCATAATGATTAACAATTAATGGTTTATGGTTTATTGGCAAAATAGTTTGATAGCTTGTGCAAGATTAATGGTTGAGGGTTATTAAGTTTTATTACCTAAAAAATTAATAGTTTAATAGTTAGTTGGTTACTATGCGCCTTGTGCCTTAAGTCGAATTGTAAATGGGGGTTGGTCATAGTTGTTACACCACACATGTTTACCTTATAGGTAACAAGAAATCCTTCGGTTAGTTGGGCATTTTAATTTTGAATGATGTCGCCTTGTGTCTCGTCGACTTGTTGATTGGGTTCTTGGGTATAGTCTTCATGTATTTATTGACAGATAATTCGGTCTCCCAGCGCGAGGGATTTAGCTTGGGTTAAAGGTCTAGATATGTTATGTTGCTCCATGGCTATTGTCATGCCTATCACCTTGTGACAACATGACTCCTGATGAGGGGATCATTGCACACCCTGACGGATAGATGTGAATGATAACATGGTCGGAGTCTTGTGATTCCCGATGTGGGCTTATTGTTCATTGTAATTGATGTTGGTACTTGGTTTGTAACGTCTTAATGCATTTGGTTGTGCACGCCGTAGAGGTTTCTAGTTACTGGTTGACGAAGCCGATGTGTTGGGTTGTTGATGTTGTCCTTCATCTTGTAGGCATTGCCTTTCTTGTGTTGGGCGGGTAGTCGTTTTATCTGTCTATTGATTATCGCATGTTTCATCCAGTTGCATGATGTTCTAGTATGTTGAGTTGTTGTTGTTTGTTGCCTGATCTGCGTGTGTTTTGTTCATTGTCAAGTTGTGTTGTTTAACTATTGTCGTTGTTGCCTTCCTGCCTAAAAATAAATAAAAATTGCTTTTGCATTGAGTCGCTTGTAGTCATAATGACGAGGTTGGTTACATATGGTATCAGAGGCAGTTTGACCCATGACTTGGGATCACTATGACTTCTGTTGATTAAATATTTGATTGTAATGTTGCTAATTAAACTGATTTGTATTCGTGTAGGTAATCATGGTTAGAGGACGCCGCGGAGGTAGAGGATGGGGTGCTATGGAAGGAGGCGTTACGCCTCTAGTAGCATCCATGCCCGAGGGGTCTAACCCCCAGGGAGACGAATAGGTTGTCGGGCAGGAACATATAGCTGTGGGTGATGTGGTTGGGATGATGACGTCCTTTCAATGGATGTCTGAGGCACTGATCAGCCGTTTGGATAGAGATGAGGCCAGGGCAACGAAACCCCCTGAGGGTCCACCGCGTGCTCTGGTCAAAATTGGTAACATTCACCGCGAACTTGAGAAGGTCAAATTTTATGAGTTCTTTGTTGCCTCGGACAACGCATCCGCCAAGGCATGTTTGGAGAATATGGTGATGTGCTTTGCACTTCACGAATATACATCCAACATGAAGGTCTGCATGGCGGTCTTTCAACTAAAGGGGAGCACTCTTCTATGGTGGAAGACGTTCTTGCCACAATTAAACATGGTTGTCGAAGATGTGTCATGGGAACTGTTTGAGGAACAGTTCCGAGAGAGGTATCTATCTGAGGAATTCATTGAGTGTCACCTCAATGAGTTCAATGCCTTGTGATAGGGCAACCATACGGTGCCTGAGTACAAGGGAGGTTTTATGGAGCTACTTTGGTATGCTTCGCACCTGAATACCGAGAAACTTAAGGTAAACAGGTTCTTGTTTGGCCTTAATGTCAGCATTCGTGCAAAGGTTAGGATTTTGATGCCCCAAACCTTGCATGATGTTGTTCAAAAGTCCCTCATAGCAGAGGAGGATCTTATCAGTGGGGTTCAGAGCAGGAATCCACTAAGACCAGCAGGGAAGGCGTCATCTAGTGCATAGTAGCATCAGACACTAGCTAGACATTCACTAGGATATTGTGGCTTCCAGAGAGGATCCACTTTCACTACACATTGACGACCAGTGCCTCAGTAGCAGACTCCTTACCGAGGACCACAACACCAACAACAACGTTGACCGCAACAACAACAGTTTAGGCTTGTTTAGCAGAACAGACCATGGTTCTAGGCTGGAGGGTCGCGAGCTTCCGGTACCAGGAGTACTAGACAGAAGAAGGGGTGTTGGACATGTGGGGAGCCACATTACCAACATGACTCGGAGAGGACTAGACGATCTGGATCAGTTAGAACCGCTACCATGGGAGATTTGGGCAAGGTCCATCGGATCCATGCAATGGTGAATAAACGCTAGGCAGAGCACCAGTCAATCGTGCTCGAGACGTCAGGTACCGTCGCTGACTAGACCCTTATCATTTTGATAGATCTAGGTGCTACCAAAAGTTTAATTTCTGGTGTAGCGCTAAAAGGAATTAAGGTAAAGGCAATCGAACAGGACGAGTTTATCTTTCTAGAAATGGCTTTGGGATCCAAACAAAAGGTTAGAGGGAAGGTTACAGGCTATAGCCTTAACCTGGGAGAGTTTGTCACTAGGGCCAACCTGTACATCATGATCTTAGGATCTTATGATGTCATGATTGGTATGGACTAGTTGGAATCGCATAAGGCGATACTCAACTGTAAGATGAAACGATTGAGCTTGGTCGATGATGAGGGACATAGAAGCATGATTTTAGGTTGGAACTAGGGAGTTTCCCTGAGGTTCATCTCTTCCTTGTAGCTATGGAAGAGCATGTACAAGGGATGTAATCTTTATGTGATCCTTGCGTTAAATGAGAAGGGAGTAGCGGAAGGTCTAGAACACCTTCCGGTGGTGAGAGAGTTTGCAGACATATTCCCTGAGGAGTTATCTGGGATGTCGCTGGAGAGGGAATTGGAATTTACCATAGACCTAAAACTGAGAACTGAACCGATAACAAGAATGCCTTATCGGATGTCGACCCCGGAGTTACAAGAGTTGAGAATGCAACTGAAGGAGTTGTTGGACCTAGGACTTATACTTTCGAGTGTGTCACCGTGGGGGGTGTCTGTTATTTTCATATAGAATAAGGATGGGTCGTGAAGACTTTGCATTGACTACCGTCAATTGAACAAGGAAACGATCAAGAATCAGTATTTGTTCCCAAGGATTGATGATCTGTTTGATCAAGTGAAAGGCGTGACAATGTTTTCAAAAATTGACTTGAGATTAGGGTATCACTAGTTACAAATTAAGGAGGAGGACGTCCCTAAGACCTCCTTTAAGACGAGGTTTGGACAGTACGAGTTTACAGTTTTACCTTTTGAACTGACAAACGCCCCTGGGGTATTTATGAGTTTAATGAAGGGGGTGTTAGGCGAATACTTGGACAAGTTCATCAAAGTATTCATTGACGATATTTTGATTTACTATCGAACGATGTAGGAGCATGAAGAGCACTTGCGCTTGGTACTATAGTGTTTGCAAGAGAAAAAATTGTATGGGAAATTGTCTAAATGCTCATTTTATCAATCAAAGATTCACTACTTAGGGCATGTCATCTCCAATGAAGGTATTTCCATGGATCCAACAAAGGTCGAGGCCATTACGGAATGGTCTGCACCGATGAATGTCCCTGAAGTGCATAGCTTCATGGTTTTAGCGGGATACTATCGATGATTCGTCGAGGGTTTTTCGAAGATAGCAAATCCGATTACGGAATTGCAGAAGAACAACAAGAAGTTTGTTTGGACCGAGAAATGCGTGAAGGCCTTTCGGAGGTTCAAGGAGTTGTTGACGACATCACCAATACTAAAGGTCCCTAACATGGACACAGACTTCTTGGTATGCACTGACGCATCCAAGGAAGGCTTAGGTGGATTCTTGATTCAAGATGGTCGAGTGATCGCTTACATCTCAAGAAAGTTGAGAAGGCATGAGGAGAACTATGCAACACAATATTTGGAGTTGTTAGCCATTTTTTATGCCTTGAGAGTTTGGAGACACTACTTGATTGGAAGGAAATTCGAACTAAAAATGGACCATTGTGGTCTACAACACATATTTACGCAAAGCGACTTCAATGCGCGACAACGACATTGGTCGAAATTGCTTAGCAAATTCAATTTCGAGATTACTTACATAAAAGAAACAGTGAACAGAGTGGAAAATGCGTTGAGTCGAAGACCACGAATATTTTTGGTGATGCTTCTTCAGACTAATCTACACAAAAAGATTCTAACTTTATAGCACGACGATGATTGGTACAATGAGGTCAAGGATTTTATCGGACAAAACACAATGATGGTACCAAAATTTGAAGGATTAACTATGGACAACGACGGATTATTAAGATTTAAAAGTCGAATTTATGTACCTTCCAACTACGAGTTGAGGAGTTTGATCCTAAACGAGGCTCACAGAGCAGTGTACATGGCTCACCCGGGAGTCATGAAGATGAAGTCATACCTTAAACCCTTATTCTTATGGAAAGGAATGAATGCAAACATAGTCAACTACGTGGCAAGATGTCTAGAATGTCAGCAGGTGAAGGTTGAACATAGACATCCGACAGGATTACTACATCCACACGCTATTCCGGAATCAAAATGGGAGATCATTTTGATGGATTTCATTGTTGGATTGTCACTGATGGCAACAAGACATGACTCAATTTTTGTGGTAGTCGACACTCTAACAAAGAGTGCTCATTTTATTCGTGTGTGTACGACATATCAGGCACCTAACATAGCTAGAGTTTTCATCAGTGATATTGTGATCCTGCATGGCGTGCCTAAGAGGATTTTATCCGATAGAGGATCGGTGTTTACATGACGATTTTGGACTAGTTTCCAAGAGGCCTTGGGATCCCAACTTAACTTTGATACCGCGTATCACCCGGAGACAGATGGGCAGACTGAACGAACAAACCAAATGTTGGAAGATATGTTGTGTATGTACGTTATGGACCAACAAAAGCGTTGGGAGGAGTTCTTGCCACTGGTAGAGTTTGCGTACAACAACATCTATCAAAGGACCATTAAGATGGTGCCTTTCGAGTTTCTTTACGGGCGACCGTGTCAGGCTCCTTTTAGTTGGGATCAACTTGAGGATAGGGTCATGGTGGGACCAGAAGCGATCCAAGAAATGGAAGATCAAATGAAAACAATAAGACAAAGAATCAAGGAAGCGTGGTATCGGCATAAGAGTTATGCCGATGCGCATCGTGTCGATCATAGTTACAAAGTTGGCAATTGAGTCTTCTTGTGGATGAAACCGCATAAGAGTTCGAACAAGTTTGGAAAGGGCGCTAAACTCTCTCCTAGGTTCATGGGACCTTTCGATATTGTGGAAAGGAAGGGGCCCATGGCCTATCGACTAGCCTTGCATGATTCTTTGAGGCATATGCACGATGTTTTTCATGTATCTGTTTTGAGAGATTATATTAGTGATCCTACACATGTTATTGACATGAGTTCCTTGCAGGTATCTGACGAGGGTGCGCTCACGGCGGAGCCAATCCTCATCCTGGACCATCGCATTCGACAGCTACGTCGTTGAAAAGTAGATCAGGTCAAGGTCCAGTGGGACAACTATAGTCCGCACTCGACGACCTAGGAGGACGCATATGATATGCGCCAATAGTTTCCATTTTTGTTTGATAGATAGACTTATGATACTGTGATACACTTTATTTTGGCACTTATATACCGTGAAACTTCGGGAAAAAGTTTAAACCAAGAGGGGGTGTATGTAACATCCCGCTCTTGCGCGCACTGAGCGAACTTATTCTTTGAGAACACTTGCGTGCAAGTGATCCAGGTTATTATACTATTGGTTGTTTTTTTATTATGATTATGAGATATTATAGATTTGATGATATCTTATTTTGTTGTATTTACATAGACAGGTGTTATTGACTAGGTTCTCCTAAGTGTGAAGGACTTTGGACATTGAGGATGTAGAGGCATCGATGAAACCCCTTGGACTCCGGATCAAGTCAGGGAGTGGAATGTTGGGTTTGAATGTTGTTGATGCGACATACGTAGATATGATTAGATATTATGATGATTGATTATTATTGCTGACATGATTCATGGATGGATGCAAGCTAACTATACCTTGTCAACCAGACTCACATTTGGAGTAGAGGGGTCATGCATGACAACCAGAGACTTTGAGGGAGAGGTATGGCAGCAGCCCTGCCACAACCTACTAGCATTCTCGTCGTGGCTCGAACTATAGGTTAGCAATTACCTAGTTCGAGAAGACCCACGATGGCGTGAGGGAAGACTGTGACAGTCGCTCACGATGATTCTAATGGGCGTACAATAAGGCAGGGGCCTTATTCCTTAGAGGCCCTTAGTCTCCCACAATATCACCTGGCGAAGTATTGACTCCAGGGGTTTGACGTCTACCAAATTCAGTCAAGAGGCGAGTGACACCCTTGGAGCACGTAGTGTGTCTTGAAGGGCACATCGTGCAAAGAAAACAGAAAGAGGCAAGTGGCACCCTTGGAGAATGTAATGCGTCTTGAAGAGCACGTCACCCAAAGAAAATAGAAAGAGGCGAGTGGCACCCTTAGAGCACGTAGTGCATCCTGAAGGGCACGTCGTGATTTTAACTGGTAAGTGAATAAACCTAGTGCCTAGAAAAATATGCCTCCTTAGGACCTAGTCGGCCTTAAAATGAATGATATGATAAGAAAAGTTTAAAATAAAATTTTCCCTTAAAAATGTCACCCAGCCTAGTGAATTTAAAACCTAGGTCTAAGTAGAACATTTGGTCAAAAAAAATAAAAATAAATAAACATGTAACAAGAAGGGGGGTAAGAAATTCAAACTTATTTATTAAAGTCAAAATTATAATGGAGGATTAAATTTTTAAAAAGGGGTAATGGTTGTTTTTATCTACATTTTCTAAATTAATTTTTAGTTAAAAAGAAAAGAGGGTAAATGGTTGTTTTTATCTACACTTGCTAAATTGATTTTTAGTTAAATAGGAAAAAGGGGGAAACTTAAAAGGAAAAGGAAACTTAAGGAAAAAGGGAAACTTAAAGAAAAGGGGAGACTTAAAGAAAAAGTTGAATGTCTAACTTAGTAAGGAATCCAACCTTTGGGACTTTCTATTTATGAACTCAACTAGGAATTAAGTAAGGCGTAAGTCATTTAAGATTTGTAAGGGAATTTTGGGACACCGAGGAGCATTTTTAGGAATGTTTTTAGGTGGGTGAGGGAAATAGGAATATTTAATTAATTAATAAAATTGATTTTCAAGTGAAACTAGGGGATCGGGCGACATGTGTACGGGGGAGGTTTTTCCTAATTAATTTATTGAAAAATGAATCTAATGAGAATTTTGGGAAACTAATTACTAGGAAAATCTATAAAAGAGATGGCGAGGGAGGAGTATGGATCCTCATTTTGGCTTGCGTAACGTTATGCTGCTAAAATTTTACCTTGACTGAACTTTCTCTTGTGGGAGTTGGGATACCCATCTCGGGTAACGAGTGGTATCTTGACCTTGCGAGGCGAGTTGGGTGCTATCATTCTCTAGTATTATGTGTGTGGACCCTTTGTGGCACGGGGGCCTCAGGGGGAAGAAGAGTACCCCTAGCATTAGTTGGGAGGTATCGGTGAGGTCACATTGGTTGGCAAGCGGGAGCTGGTCAGAGCGCACACCGGACAACGACTTCAGAGCTTTCACATTTGGATACACAATTTTTTTTGATGAGCCCAATGTTTTATGATCAAAGAAATTAAAGTCATCCCAACCTTATGCTCGTTGTATTTGAATTGATTTCCCATGGCAAACCCAAACTCTGATTGTAATGAATTCTCTGCATTTGTTTTTATTGATTTAATACGAAAAAGTTTGTGTTTTCATCTACTGTCCCTTATCTTATAAGTTATTAGTCTGTGCCTGAGTAGTCGGCCAAGAGTCGAATCGACGGTTGTCACTCCGGTGTTTAAAGACATATTCAAATGCCCTGCTTTCCTGTGCATAGATAATAATTGTAGGATCATTCTCTTCCCAACGAGGAATTCTCTCATGGGCATTCATTCTCTCTTGTCCACCATCGTTTGTTTCTTTGTGTCGATTCTCAGAGTTGTTTTGTTTCCATGTGTCTCCAAAACTCTTGTTAGGTTACCACTCCATTGCCTGCGTTCTCTTGTGATTGATTATCTCTGTGTTTCTTGTGATTACTTATCTCTGCGTTTTTCTCTTATGATTAATCTCTAATCTTTGTGTTCCTCTTTTATGCATAATACCTGCGTCCTTCCTAGAATTTTACCTCTGAGTTTGATTGATAAATCCCAGCGTTTTCGAATGGTAAACCTCTGTGTTTTTTTATTGGTAAAATATCTGCGATTGAATGAGCATCTCTGCGTTTTGACTGAGATTAATGTTGAATTATTAATCTTGAATGACTAATATTTGAAGGATTAATCTCTGAAGAATCATTTTGTTTTACCCATAATCGTTTTTACCAAAATCGTTTTGCCAAAAATTGTGTTTCCTTCCCAGTGAATCTGGGTGACTCGTACCCACCCTTTTTCCGTTCTCTTTCCTAAAAAATGTCTAGTTATCAAACAACCTTTTCACCCAGTTTTACACAACAATCTACCCCATGTTTACACAATGTTTTACACAACCTTTTCTTAGTGTTTTACACAACCTTTTCTTAGTGTTTTACAGAGCTTTTTTTGGTGTTTTATAGAGCCTTTTCTTGGCGTTTTACACAACGATTCTTGGCATATTATCCAGCCTTCACACCACCATTTCCTAGGCATATTACATATAATCCACAACACGATGTTCTGGGCGATTTACCCCGTATTTACCCAGCGATATAAATATATTTATTAATAGTTTTATCAATAGATTTATCAAGATATTTGTTAATAGACAACGCCATTGTTGTAGACATCGACTTTATCGTTTTTACACATCATTTTAGTTATGGTTTTATTGTTCTTTAGTTATGAATTTATATATCTTAAAACACAATGAAACATTGATATACAATGATATCATGGACAACATATCAATATTTCTAGACAACCTTTTCTTCACAGTCAACCATATATTTGTTGGACTGAAATATCAGTGCCTGACAACCATTTATATACAAACAACGATTTGTATACAACTGTGTTTGCACACAAATAGCGATATATGTGTTAGACAGAGTTATCAATTCTAGACATATGTTATTAATGGATAGCGATTTCCATTTATTAGACAACATTATCATATATTTTATAGACAAAAATATAATGTATTTATTAGACATATATCAGACAACGATACTAGTTGTGAATCTCTAATAGACAATGATACTGTTGGCATAGACATCTATAGAAAGCGATACTATTTAATAGACCCAGGAGAATATTTAATAGACAACGATACTATTTAATAGACAACTAATTATTGTGGGACAACAATGCCATTGTTAGGAAACAACTTTATTGTTATATAGAAATTGGTTAGATAGTATATTAGTTAGATAACATTGCTAGACAGTGTATCATTGTTAAATAACGATCTAATTTTTTAAAAATATATGGTTTCAATTATGGTCGTGATCCTTACTACAATTAGATCAATTGTTTTTATATGTCAATGGTTTTATATATATGACTTATGCAAACAATAGATTAATTGTTCTTTTTATAGCAATTGTTCATGTATCCGTCTTACATATCAGTCTTTTTAACTTCTGCCACAATAGATTAAATGTTGCTATGATAATAGATTAATGGCTTAATTACTTTGGTAATATATTACTTCATTAATTGCAATGATAATAATTCGCTCATTCTCACTTAGACATAATGATTAACAGTTAATGGTTTATGGTTTATTGGCGAAATAGTTTAATAGCTTGCACAAGATTAATGGTTGAGGGTTATTAAGTTTTATTAGCTTAAAACAATTAATAGTTTAACAGTTAATTGGTTACTATACGCCTTGTACCTTAAGTCAAACTGTAAATGGGGGTTGGTCATACTTGTTACACCACACATGTTTACCTTGTAGGAAACAAGAAATCCTTTGGTTAGTTGCGCATTTTAATTTTGAATTATGTCACCTTGCGTCTTGTCGACTTGTTGATTGGGTGCTTGGGTATAGTCTTTGCGTATTCATTGACAGATAATTCGGTCTCCCAGCGTGAGGGATTTAGCTTGGGTTAAAGTTCTAGATATGTTATGTTGCATCATGGTTACTGTCGCGCCTATCGCCTTGTGACAGCATGAGTCCTAATGAGGGGATCATTGCGTGCCTTGACGGATATATGTGAATGATAATCTGGTTGGAGTCTTATGCTTCCCTATGTGGGCATATTGTTCGTTGTAATTGATGTTGGTACTTGGTTTGTAACTCAATGTGTTTGGCTTTGCACGTCGTAGAGGTTTCTAGTTATTGGTCGACGAAGCCGATGCGTCAGGTTGTTGATGTTGTCCTTTAGCTTGTAGGCATTTCCTTGCTTGTGTCGGGTGGGTAGCCATTTTATATGTCTATTGATTATCGCATGTTTCGTCCAGTTGCATGATGTGATAGTATGTTGAGTGATTTGCGTGCATTGTGTTCGTCGTCAAGTTGTGTTGTTTAATTGTTGTCATTGTTGCCTTCCTACCTAAAAATAAATAAAATTTGCTTTTGCGTTGAGTCACTTGTAGTCATAACAACAGGGTCGTTACATATGGTATCAGAGGCGGTTCGACCTGTGAGTTGGGATCACTACAGATTCTGTTGATTAGATATTTTATTGTAATGTTGCTAATTAAACTGATTTGTATTCGTGCAGGTAATCATGGTTAGAGGATGCCACAGAGGCAGACGGAGAAGTGCTAGGGGAGGAGGCATGATGCCTCCAGTAGCATCCATGCCCGAGGGGTCTAACCCCCAGGGAGACGAACATGAACAGATAGTTGTGGGTGATGTGGTTGGGCTGATGATGTCCTTTCAGCGGATGTTTAAGGCACTGATAAGCCAATCTGCATCCTGGACCATCACAATTGACAACTACGACATCGAATAGTAGATCAGGTGAGGGTCCAGTGGGACAAATATAGTCCGCACTCGACGACCTGGGAGGACGCATATGATATGCGCCAACATTTTCCATTTTTGTTTGATAGATAGACTTATGATACTGTGATACACTTTATTTCGGCACTTATATACTGTGAAACTTCGGGACAAAGTTTAAACCAAGAGGGGGTGTATGTAACATCCTGCTCTTGCGCACACTGAGCAAACTTATTCTTTGAGGACACTTGCATGCAAGTGATCTAGGTTATTATACTATTGGTCGTTTTGATTATGATTATGAGATATTATGGATTTGATGATATGTTATTTTTTTGTATTTACATAGACAAGTGTTATTGAATGGGTTCTCCAGAGTGTGTAGGACTTTGGACATTGAGGATGCAGAGGCATCGATGAAACCCCTTGGACTATGGATCGAGTCAGGGAGTATACTGTTAGGTTTGAATGTTGTTGATGTGACATATGTAGATATGATTAGATATTACGATGATTTATTATTATTGTTGACATGATTCGTGGATGGATGCATGATGATGATAGGTTGTTGACCAGACTCACATTTGGAGTAGAGGGGCACGTACGACAACTAGGAACTTTGAGGGAGAGGCGTGGTAGCAACCCTGCCACAACCTATTAGCACTCTCGTCGTGTCTCGAACTATAGGTTAACGATTACCTAGTTCGAGAAGACCCACGATGTCACGAGGGAAGATTGTGACAGTCTCTCATGATGATTCTAAGGGGCGCGTAATAAGGTAGGGGCCTTATTCCTTAGAGGCCCTTAGTCTCCTACAAGATCACCTAGCGGAGTAATTACTCCAGGGGCTTGACGTCTACCAAATTCAGTCAAGAGGTAAGTGGCACCCTTGGAGCACGTAGTGCATCTTGAAGGGAACGTCGTGTAAAGAAAACAGAAAGAGGACAGTGGCATCCTTGGAGCACGTAGTGCGTCTTGAAGGGCACGTCATGCAAAGAAAATAGAAAGAGGCGAGTGGCACCCTTGGAGCACGTAGTGCGTCCTGAAGGGCACGTCGCGATTTTAATTTGCAAGTGAATAAAACTAGTGCCTAGAAAATTATGCCTCCTTAGGACCTAGTCGGCCTTAAAATGAATGATATGATAAGTAAAGTTAAAAAAAAAAAAAATCCTTGAAAAATGTCACCCAGCCTAGTGAATTTAAAACCTAGGTCTAAGTAGAACATGTGGTCAAAAAAATAAAATAAAAATAAAACATGTAACAAGAAAGGGGGTAAGAAATTCAAACTTATTTATTAAAGTCAAAATTATAATGGAGGATTAAATTTTTAAAAAGGGGTAATGGTTGTTTTTATCTACATTTGCTAAATTAATTTTTAGTTAAAAAGAAAAGAGGGTAAATGGTTGTTTTTATCTACACTTGCTAAATTGATTTTTATTTAAATAGGAAAAAGGGGGAAACTTAAAAGGAAAAGGAAACTTAAGGAAAAAGGGAAACTTAAAGAAAATGGAAGACTTAAAGTAAAAGTTGAATGTTTAACTTAGTAAGGAATTTAGCCTTTCGGACTTTCTATTTATGAACTCAATTAGGAATTAAGTAAGGCGTAAGTCATTTAAGTTTTGTAAGGGAATTTTGGGACATCGGGGAGCGATTTTAGGAATGCTTTTAGGTGGGTGAGGGAAATAGGAATATTTAATTAATTAATAAAATTGATTTTCTGGTGCAACTAGGGGATCAGGCGACATGTGTACGGGGGAGGTTTTTCCTAATTAATTTAATGAAAAAGGAATCTAATGAGAATTTTGGGAAACTAATTACTAGTAAACTCTATAAAAGAGATGGCGAAGGAGGAGTATGGATCCTCATTTTGGCTTGCGTAACGTTACACTACTGAAATTTTACCTTGACTGAACTTTCTCTTGTGGGAGTTGGGATACCCAGCTCATGTAATGAGTGGTAGCTCGACCTTGCGAGGTGAGATGGGTGCTAGAATTTTTTGGTATTGTGTGTGTGGCCCCTTTGGGGCTCGGCGGGCTCAGGGGGAAGAAGAGTACCCCTAGCGTTGACTGGGAGGTACCCGTGAGGTCACATCGGTTGGCAAGCGGGAGCTGGACGAAGCACGCATGGGATAACGACTTCCGAGCTTTCGCATTTGGCGACACAAATTTTCTTGATGAGCCCATCGTTTTATGATCGGAGAACTTAAAGTCATCCCAACCTTATGCTCGATGTATTTGAATTGATTTCCCATGGCAAACCCAAACTCTGATTGCAATGACTTCTCTGCGTTGTTTTTATTCATTTAATATGAAACAAATTTGTGTTTTCATCTTCTGTCCCTTATCTTGTAAGTTATTAGTATTTTCCTGAGAATTCGGCCAGGAGTCGAATCAACGATCATCACTCTGATGTTTAAAGACTTAGATTCAAATGCCTTTCTTTCCTGTGCATGGATAATAACTGTAGGATCATTCTCTGCCCAACAAGGAATTCTCTCCTGGGCATTCATTCTCTCCTGTCCACCATCATTTGTTTATTTGTGTTGATTCTCAGAGTTGTTTTGGTTCTATGCATCTCAAAAACTCTTGTTGGGTTACCACTCCATTGCCTTCGTTCTCTTGTGTTCGATTATCTTTGCATTTTTCTCTTCTGATTAATCGCTTATCTCTGTGTTTATCTTTTATGCATAATCCCTGCGTCCTTCCCAGAATTTTACCTCTGCATTTGATTGATAAATCCCAGTGTTTTCGAATGATAAACCTCTGTGTTTTTTTATTGGTAAAATATTTGCGGTTGAATGAGCATCTTTGCGTTTTGACTGAGAATAATGTTGAATGATTAATCTTGAATGATTAATCTTTGAAGGATTAATCTGTAAAGAATCATTTTTTTTACCCATAATCATTTTGCCAAAAAACGTGCTTCCTTCCCAATGAATCTAGGTGACTCGTACCCACCCTTTTTCTGTTCTCTTTCCTAAAAAAAATTGAGTTATCAAACAACCTTTTCACCCAGTTTTACACAGTGATCTACCATGTGTTTACACAATGTTTTACATAGCCTTTTCTTGGTGTTTTACACAACCTTTTCTTGGCGTTTTACACAACTTTTTTTGGTGTTTTAGACAGTCTTTTCTTGGCATTTTACACAACGATTTCTTGGCATATTACCCAGCCTTCACACCACGATTTCCTGGGCATATTACGCAGAATCTACACCACGATGTTATGGGTGATTTACCCTGTATTTACCCAGCGATATCAATATATTTATTAATAGTTTTATCAATAGATTTATCAAGAGAATTGTTAATAGACAACGCCATTGTTGTAGACAACGACTTTATTGTTTTTACACAGCATTTTAGTTATGGTTTTATTGTTCTTTAGTTATGAATTTACATATGTTAAAACACAGTGAAATATTGATATACATCGATATCATGGACACCATATAAATATTGCTAGACAGTCTTTTCTTGATAGTCAACCATATATTCGTTGGACTGAAATATCAGTGCCTGACAACCATTTATATACAGACAAGGATTTGTATACAACTGGGTTTTCACACCAATAGCGATATATGTGTTAGATAGAGTTATCAATTCTAGATAGATGTTATTAATGGATATTTATTAGACAACATTATCATATATTTTATAGACAACAATATCGTGTATTTACTAGACAACTTTCAGACAACGATACTATTGGCAAATGTCTAATAGACAGTGATACTATTGGCATAGACAACTATATACAACGATACTATTTAATAGACCCCATGCGAATATTTAATAGAAAATGATATTATTTAATAGATAACTAATTATTGTGGGACAACAATGCCATTGTTAGGCAGCGACTTTATTATTATATAGCAATTGGTTAGATAGTATATTAATTAGATAACATTGCTAGACAATGAATCATTGTTAAATAGCAATCTCAGTTTTGAAAAAGATATTGTTTCAATGATGGTCATGATCCTTGCTACAATTAGATTAATTTTTTTATATGTCAATGGTTTTATATATATGACTTATGACTTATGCAAACAGTAGATCAATTGTTCTTTTTATAGCAATTGTTCATTTATCCATCTTACATATCAGTCTTTTTAACTTCTACCACAATAGATTAAATGTTTCTATGGTAATAGATTAATGGCTTAATTTATTTGGTAATAGATTACTTGATTAATTGCAATGATAATAGTTCACTCATTCTCACTTAGACATAATGATTAACAATTAATGGTTTATGGTTTATTGGCGAAATAGTTTAATACCTTGCGCAAGATTAATGGTTGCGGGTTATTAAGTTTTATTAGATTAAACAATTAATAGTTTAACAGTCAATTGGTTACTATGTGCCTTGTTCCATAAGTCAAATTGTAAATGAGGGTTGGTCATTGTTGTTACACCACACATGTTTACCTTGTAGGAAACAAGAAATCCTTCGGTTAGTTGCGCATTTTAATTTTGAATGATGTTGTCTTGCGTCTTGTCGACTTGTTGATTGGGTGCTTGGGTATAGTCTTCATGTATTTATTGACATATAATTCGGTCTCCCAGTGCATGGGATTTAGCTTGGGTTAAAGGTCTACATATGTTATGTTGCACCATGGTTTTTGTCATGCCTATCGCCTTGTGACAACCTGATTCCTGATGAGGGGATCATTGCGCGCCCTGACAGATAGATGTGAATGATAACCTGGTCGGAGTTTTGTGCTTCCCGATGTGGGCATATTGTTCATTGTAATTGATGTTGGTACTTGGTTTGTAACGCCTTAATGTGTTTGGATTTGCACGTCATAGAGGTTTATAGTTACTGGTCGACGAAGTCGATGTGTCAGGTTGTTGATGTTGTCCTTTATCTTGTAGGCGTTGCCTTGCTTGTGTCGGGCTGGTAGTCGTTTTATCTGTCTATTGATTATCGCATGTTTCATCCAGTTGCATGATGTGCTAGTATGTTGAGTCATTGTTTTATGTTGCCTGATCTGTGTGCGTTGTGTCCATCGGCAAGTTGTGTTGTTTAATTGTTGTCGTTGTTGTCTTCCTTGTTTGCATTAAGTCGCTTCTAGTCATAACGACAAGCTTGTTACAGATTAACCAAGAGCAACCCCCAAACATCCCATGGGCAGGGTTTATACAATTACATGAAAACAAGAACCACATGTCCTTCCTCCCAAGAAGCTCATGTAACCCCTTTTTTCCATAAAATCAATTATGGCTAAATAAAATATAATAAAAATACTTAGCCCCTTAAGACCCCTCTCTCGTGGAATCATATCCCCCTATTTCTTTTTTCCTTGTCCCTCTTGCAGCCAACGATGTATATTTTTACTAATGTATGTAGATGTATTACATTTCCTAGGAACTATGGCCCCTGTTCAACTTTTCCAGCTCATCGTCCTAAGTCACAATTACATAATACATTATAGTTCATAAGGGTTAAAACCAAGGTGTTATAGGAAATAAAAAGAAAGATATGATGAAAAATAATATAATCTCTTGGAGGAAACTTATGACCTGGTACCTGGTTTTTTCCATCAATTCTTTCATCTTTCTATCAGTCAGATTCTTCCTCCAGTGGATTCTTCAATTGTGGAGTCGCCAGGTAAAATATTGCAGTCACTATCTAGTATCTAATCCTTGTTCACCATCAAATATTAGAATTAATAATTGTCATTCTCCCAGGGAAAATACTTTGTGTCTATGTCCTCGACAACGACGCCAAAAGATGTTAGTCCCTCAAGTTGTCCTTGACTGGTAAGGGAAAGTTAGGGCACCTCAGTTATTGCAATGGTTTATATTTGTTGGTTTTTTGGGTTTAAAGTTTGGTTTATAAGTTAAGTAGTGGGTAAATTGGATAACATAAGATCTCGTTTACAAAATGAGGTTTACACAACATTCACTTAGTCAATGGAATTCACTATGATCGGCTAGATAAAGAGTTAAAAACAAAAGAAAGAGAAAATTGCAAGTTCATAATATGTTCACTTACACAGAAGACTCTTGATCCCAAATATCATTTTAGAAACAAGAAGAAATCACTTAAATACAAATCTTGTAATAGGTGAGTAAACAACAAAAACTTTGACTGAAATTCAACATGAACATGATAAATCACATGTATGTAAAAAGGATTCAAATGCATTCAAGTAAAATAAAAGAAACAACACAAGCATAAGAAAGTCTAACCATTGGAATGTATTTTAAATTGAGTGCAAAATGTAGTGAATTCTAGGCATTACAATTCAGGTCAAAAGTACCTTAAGCACCACAAAAATCCAACCCCTTAACTATGTCAACTAATTTCCTCTTTATACACAGAGTTGGTTTCATCATATCCTAAAATCTAGATACAATTTTGATTCATTCATTGCATTACAACAAAAATCGAGATCTTAAAAAAAATACCTTGAATCTAGGACCAAATCATACTGGAGAGATATCCATGACCTACTGAATAAGACCTACAACAAATGATTCAAAATTCATGTACTAGTTCCCATGATCAAGGACAGGTCGAATTGATGAAGTGACAACTCTGGAAAATCTAGAAAAATTTGGAAAAAATCGACACATCTAGAAAAATCAGTCCCAAACTTCCACCTGTACCTCCTAAACCGTTCATTTTTTCGATAAATGGCCCGCGTTTCACCTAATTTGGACCATTCTACAAGTTGTATTTGAATGGATTCTCGTAATTATTCATCGTTCGCTTGGGGGACTCGTCAGAAGATGATTGCTAAAAAAGTTACCTACAGTAAAATTCTGCATCTTTCCAAACTTTCTTCAATTTTGAGCAGGTGTTTACATGTTATGTTTCTCCTATGTTTATCCCCTATCTTGGTATTGATCCTCTTCTAATGCAAGTCTATCCATCATTACATTATGCATTCTTGCAACCTTGGCATATTCTTGAGATGTAAATGCTAAGTGTAACTCTTGTTTATTACCCCCTACTAGATTGAACTGTTGAAAGCCTAGTGCAAACACTTCCTCTTCATCTGAAACTTTGTTTGTTAACTATATAGAATTTGTTCGAGAAAAAATTTCATGACTATGTGAACAATACTTAGATGTATTTAATACGGGACAATGTACAATACCATAAGGACCTATATCCATTGACAAAATACTAAAAGCAGATGATGCAGCTTGTAAGTTGTAGGCCAGAGTGGACATTTCCTTATTTGTTTCTACCACAACTTCTCATTGGGGTTTTGAAATAGTAACCAAATTTCCATCTTGACGGGAATGAAACATAACAGCCTGTTACAACACTTCTTTATCAATAGATTCAATCTTAGTTGATAGCATATGTCCCTTCATGTGTTCCTCTTCTAGTTGAACGTGTCTCTGATGGCATGTTCAGTCTCAACTCCTTTTTATCCTTTAATTTTTCTGAAGCATCTCAACCTGTTCAAACCTCATTAACAAACTAGGTGCTGAGAAGGGAACATAAATAGTTGTTTGAAGAGGGTTTCACTGGAACAGAGTTGTCCTTTGAGCAAATTAAGTGACCTTTCTATAAAAAGCTTGAAACAAAAAATTCATCAATACTGACAGCTAAAGCTTCCGTGAGTTGAGGAGTATATGTCTCTTGTAATAATCTGACAGCTGAATTTGCTTTAGTAATGATGTTCTCATGTGCTACCAAAATAGCAGTATTATGGTAACGACTTTGTTTTATGCTTTTGACTTAGGAAAATGCCTTTCTTTTGCTAAAATGAAATAAGCAATATGATTTGAAACATCTTTTTTCCATGTAAATTTCAAACTATCCTATAAGAAGAAAATGAAGACTCATTTAAATCAAAGAAAAACATACCAACATGAGATATAAAGTATAAAAAAGGAGCAACAAACCAAAAACAAATAGGCTTAGGACAGGTTTTGATGGAATAGGATGAAAATCAAGAATAAAAAGGTGATAGTATGTCTAGGGACTAACACTAGATCCTTATGGGGACAATGTTCTCCCGGTGAGACATTAAGAACCTGTAGACCAATGCCTTGATTTCCCATTTTATCAGTTTTAATGTCTGTTGATTATCGCATGTTTCGTCCAGTTGCATGATGTGCTAGTATGTTGAGTTGTTGTTTTATGTTGCCTGATCTGTGTGCATTGTCTTCGTCGTCAAGTTGTGTTGTTTAATTGTTGTCGTTGTTTCCTTCCTTGTTTGCATTGAGTCGCTTATAGTCATAACGACAAGGTCGTTACAGATTAACCAAGTGCAACCCCCAAACATCCCATGGGAAGGGTTTATACAATTACATGAAAACAAGAACCACATGTCCTTCCTCCCAAGAAGCTCATGTAACCCCTTTTTTCCATAAAATCAATTATGGCTAAATAAAATATAATAAAAATACTTAGCCCTTTAAGACCCCTCTCTCATGGAATCATATCCCCCTATTTCTTTTTTCCTTGTCCCTCTTGCAGCCAACGATGTATATTTTTATTAATGTATATAGATGTATTACATTTCCTAGGAACTCTGGCCCCTGTTCAACTTTTCCAGCTCATCGTCCTAAGTCACAATTACATAATACATTATAGTTCATAAAAGTTAAAACCAGGGTGTTATAGGAAAGAAAAAGAAAGAGATGATGAAAAATAATATAATCTCTTGGAGGAAACTTATGACTTGGTACCTGGTTTTTTCCATCAATTATTTCATCTTTCTATCAGTCAGATTCTTCCTCTAGTGGATTCTTCAATTGTGGAGTCGCCAGGTAAAATATTGCAGTCACTATCTAGTATCTAATCCTTGTTCACCATCAAATATTATAATTGATAATTGTCATTCTCCCAGGGAAAATACTTTGCGTCTATGTCCTCGACAACGATGCCAAAAGATGTTAGTCCCTCAAGTTGTCCTTGACTGGTAAGGGAAAGCTAGGGAACCTCAGTTATTGCAATGGTTTATATTTGTTGGTTTTTTGGGTTTAAAGTTTGGTTTATAAGTTAAGTAGTGGGTAAATTGGATAACATAAGATCTCGTTTACAAAATGAGGTTTACACACACATTCATTTAGTCAATGGAATTCACTATGATCAGCTAGATAAAGAGTTAAAAACAAAAGAAAGGGAAAATTGCAAGTTTATAATATGTTCACTTACACAGAAGACTCTTGATCCCAAATATCATTTTAGAAACAAGAAGAAATCACTTAAATACAAATCTTGTAATAGGTGAGTAAACAACAAAAACTTTCACTGAAATTCAACATGAACATGATAAATCACATGTATGTAAAAAGGATTCAAATGCATTCAAGTAAAATAAAAGAAATAACACAAGCATAAGAAAGTCTAACCATTGGAATGTATTTTAAATTGAGTGAAAAATGTAGTGAATTCTAGGCATTACAATTCAGGTCAAAAGTACCTTAAGCACCACAAAACTCCAACCCCTTAACTATGTCAACTAATTTCCTCTTTATACACAGAGTTGGTTTCATCATATCCTAAAATCTAGATACAATTTTGATTCATTCATTGCATTACAACAAAAATCGAAATCTTAAAAAAAATACCTTGAATCTAGGACCAAATCATACTCCAGAGATGTCATTGACCTACCGAATAAGACCTACAACAAATGATTCAAAATTCATGTACTAGTTCCCATGATCAAGGACAGGTCGAATTGATGAAGTGACAACTCTGGAAAATCTAGAAAAAATTGGAAAAAATCGACACATCTAAAAAAATCGGACCCAAACTTCCACCTGTACCTCCTAAACAGTTCATTTTTTCGATAAATGGCCCGTGTTTCACCTAATTTGGCCCATTGCGCAAGTTGGATTTGAATGGATTCTCATAATTCTTCACCGTTCGCTTGGGAGACTCGTCAGAAGATGATTGCTAAAAAAGTTACCTACAGTAAAATTATGCATCTTTCCAAACTTTCTTCAATTTTGAGCAGGTGTTTACATATTATGTTTCTCCTATGTTTATCCCCTGTCTTGGTATTGATCCTCTTCTAATGCAAGTCTATCCATCATTACATTATGCATTCTTGCAACCTTGGCATATTCTTGAGATGTAAATGCTAAGTGTAACTCTTGTTTATTACCCCCTACTTGATTGAACTGTTGAAAGCCTAGTGCAAACACTTCCTCTTCATCTGAAACTTTGTTTGTTAACTATATAGAATTTGTTGGAGAAAAAATTTCATGACTATGTGAACAATACTTAGATGTATTTAATACGGGACAATGTACAATACCATAAGGACCTGTATCCATTGACAAATTACTAAAAGCAGATGATGCATCTTGTAAGTTGTAGGCCAGAGTGGACATTTCCTTATTTGTTTCTACCACAACTTCTCATTGGGGTTTTGAAATAGTAACCAAATTTCCATCTTGACGGGAATGAAACATAACAGTGTGTTACAACACTTCTTTATCAATAGATTCAATCTTAGTTTATATCATATGTCCCTTCATGTGTTCCTCTTCTAGTTGAACGTGTCTCTGATGGCATGTTCAGTCTCAACTCCTTTTATCCTTTAATTTTTCTCAAGCATCTCAACCTGTTCAAACCTCATTAACAAACCAGGTGTTGAGAAAGGAACATAAATAGTTGTTTGAAGAGGGTTTCACTGGAACAGAGTTGTCCTTTGAGAAAATTAAGTGACCTTTCTATAAAGAGCTTGAAAAAAAAAATTCATCAATACTGACAGCTAAAGCTTCCGTGAGTTGAGGAGTAGATGTCTCTTGTAATAATATGACAATTGAATTTGCTTTAGTAATGATGTTCTCATGTGCTACCAAAATAGCAGTATTATGGTAACGACTTTGTTTTATGCTTTTGACTTAGGAAAATGCCTTTCTTTTGCTAAAATGAAATAAGCAATCTGATTTGAAACATCTTTTTTCCATGTAAATTTCAAACTATCCTATAAGAAGAAAATGAAGACTCGTTTAAATCAAAGAAAAACATACCAACATGAGATATAAAGTATAAAAAAGGAGCAACAAACCAAAAACAAATAGGCTTAGGACAGGTTTTGATGGAATAGGATGAAAATCAAGAATAAAAAGGTGATAGTATGTCTAGGGACTAACACTAGATCCTTATGGGGAAAATGTTCTTCTGGTGAGACATTAAGAACCTGCAGACCAATGCCTTGATTTCCCATTTTATCATCACCCTCTACAAAATCTTTCTCATGGCAATCAAGATCATATACATAGGCATCTTCAATGGTAGAAAAATCTGATGTAATGATTTCAAGATTTGAAGAAGAATAGAAATCTGAAAATGATGCACTATCAAGCTGAAATAAATGAGACCCCATATATTATCCTTCATGTTCATAAGCTTCCTTATGATCCTTTGCATCCAAATCTAATTTATGCTTCTCGTAGACTTGTTCATGTTCCAAATCTTCATCCCAAAATTGATCTAAAATCTTTCCACAAGCTCGAAAATTATCCTCAACCTCCTCTTCATCATAAAACACCTGCTACAAAGATAATGACTTCCTCTCTGTGAGATAAAGAACTAAATCTGGATCATGATGAGTTGCAGTGTAAAACACCCTAGCAACGATTTCATATGGTCGAATTGCGACAGGTATATTGAGATATAGGTCGTGGAATATTTTATTGAACTAGGTGACAGTCTCAGAAGAAAGGGAAAACTGCAAGTTCACAATCTGTTCACTTACACAGAAGAGTCTTGATCCCAAATATCATTTTAAAAATTAGAAGAAATTACTTACATACAAATCATGTAACAGGTGAGTAAACAAAAAAAAAATTGACTGAAATTCAACATGAACATGATAAATCACATGCTTTGCAAAAAGTATTCAAATGCATTCAAGTAAAATAGAAGAAATAACACAAGAATAATAAATTCTAACCATCAAAATGTATTTTCCATTGAGTACAAAATGTAGTGAACTCCAAGCATTGCAATTCAGGTCAAAATTACCTTAAGCACCACAAAACTCTAATCCCTTAATTATGTTAACTAGTTTTCTCTTTATATACAGAGTTGGTTTTATTAGATCCTAAAATCTAGATACAGTTTTGATTGAGTCCTGATATCTGGCTAACAAATAGGAATTACATCCCATTTCATTCATTGCATTACAACAAAAATCTAGATCTTAGGAAAAAGACCTTGAACCTAGGACCAAATTATACTCCAAAGATATCCTTGACCTGCCAAATAATATCTGCAACAAATGACTCAAAATTCATGTACTGGTTCCCATGATCAAGGACAGGTCGAAATGATGAAGTGACAACTCTGGAAAATCTCCAAAAATCTAGAAAAAAAACTGCAAATCTGGAAGAATAAGTCCCAAAGTTCCACATGGACCTCCTAAACGGTTCATTTTATCAAGAAACATCATGTGTGTCACCTAATTTGGCCCATTATACAACTTGGTTTTGAATGGATTCTCCTAATTCTTCACCATTCTCTTGGGAGACTCGTGAGAAGATGACTTCTAAAACATTCACCTACAGGAAATTTTTGGATCTTTCCAAACTTTCTTCAATTTTGAGCAGTTGTTTACATCTTATGTTTCTCCTTTGTTTCAACCTTGTCTTTGTCTTGATCCTCTTCTAATGCAAGTCTATCCATCATTATATTATTCATTCTTGCAACCTGGGCATATTCTTGAGATGTAAATGCTAAGTGTAACTCTTGTTTATTGCCCCCTACTTGATTGAACTGTTGAAACCCTAGTGCAAACACTTCCTGTGCATCTGAAACTTTGTTTGTTAACTGGATAGAATTTGTTGGAGCCATAAATTCATGACAATGAGAGTGTTTCTTATACGTATTTAATACAGAACAATGTACAAAACCTGAAGGATTTGTAGCCATTGACAAATTACTAATAGGGGATGATGCAACCTGTAAGTTGTAGGCCATAGTGGACATTTCCTTATTTCTTTCTACCACAACCTCTTGTTGGGGTTTTAAAATGGGAACCAAATTTCCATCTTGACGGGAATGAAACATAATAGCGTGTTACAACACTTCTTTATCAATTGATTCAATCCCAGCTAATATCATATGTCCCTTCATTTGTTCCTCTTCTAGTTGAACATGTTCTCTAATGGCATGTTCAGTCTCAACTACTTCTATCCTTTGATTATGTTCAACAATATCAACCTATTCAAACCTCATTAACAAACCAGGTGTTGTGAAGTGCACAAAAACGGTTGTTTGAATAGGGTTTCACTGGAACAGAGTTGTCCTTTGAGCAAATTAAGTGACCTTTCTATAAAGATCTTGAAACGGAAACATCATCAATAATGGAAGCTAAAGCTTCTGTGATTTGAGGAGTAGATGGCTCTTGTAATGATCTAACAACTAAATTCGCTTTAGTAATGATGTTATCATGTGCTACTGGAATAGCAGTATTCTGGTAGAGATTATGTTTTATGATTTTGACTTAGGAAAATGCCTTTCTTTTTCTAATATGAAATAAGCAATCTGATATGAAACATCTTTTTTCCATGTAAATTTCAAACTATCCTATAAGAATCAAATGAAGACTAATTTAAAGTAAAGCAAAACACACCAATAGGTGATATAAAGAATAAAAAAGGTGCAACAAAATAAAAACAAATAGGCTCATGACATGTTTTGATGGAATAGGCTGAAAATCAAGAATAAAAGGTGATAGTATGTCTAGGGACTAACAGAGGTGAAGGAGGTCCCTTTAGCATGCAATGGAGTGTGGTGTAATTCTTATTGAGAATAAGCATAGCCGACGTCTCTTTCTCTTCATAGATAAGCTACCATCATTCTAGCCAATTTGTGTTCTACAATTTTTGTTATTCATTAATAGAAGTTGGGTTTCATTGTATTTATGTGTTCTTTCCTATATTTTTGTTTGTACCTCATTTCGTTCTCAACATAATCCGGAGCACAATTTCATCAATACCATGCTTTTAGGTGAGAGTAAACTATTAAGGCCTATTCCCATACCAATCCTCTTGTAAATGACCAAGAACTACTAGGCTAGCATACAGAAGCATAACAATTGATTTTGCAATTCTCTATCATAATTTCACATCGTCATCATAAAACCACGATATAAGATTGTGATCAATAGCATTTACATAATCACCCATGAAGTATAAACAGATCATAATTAGATGAATATATGTCACACATAAGAAATTGTCAACCAACATGAATGCAACCATAGACATCTAGATATCATAGATTAATAAGGAAAAACGTTCATCAATAGACTTCAACTACTCTATGTACACACTATGAGGATATCCTACAACCTAATAGGTGGTCTCGATTAGATGATTATAATTTGAGATGGCATTAAACATTTTCAGACTTCAAAGGCATCTTGAAAAATTAGTATAGGTAACCTTGCCTTTGTTGCAAAACTTTGTAATCATATGCATGTTGACATTTTTGAAGGTCAACATATACTAGGAAGATTGGGGGATCTAGGAGATTGCATAAGTCTGAGAGCTCAAAGGAGAATTATCAAGTCCCCAATAGCAAGCACTTCTCCTTGATAAAGATCATGTAAGAGTTTGATACCATGAAGGATGGTTAAGGCTTCTAATTCATTGTTTATAGCTCAACCCAAGCCTTAAGAAAACTTAATTTTTTTATTTCCTTTGGGTTCTAGGATGACCTAATGCTCCACTCTACACCTACCACCACTAGGGTGATAATTTTCTCACAATAAAAGAAAATATAATGACTGGTGAATCCAAAAATTGGAGATTGATCTTAACAAGTTAAAGGAAGCAACAAGGCATGAACCAAGTACAAACAAGGATTGGAAAACAAAGGATAACAAACAAGATGTTGGGGAACTAAGGAAGCTAAAAAAAAATATTTTTTATAAAAATATGGGCCATTCCGAGCAATAGGTTATCCATTACTTCATCAATGACCCTAACCCCGTGATTGATTGTGGCCTATATATCTAACCTTGTAAGGATTATCTTGATCGTGTTCACTTTCTATATGTTTAGCCCCCAATATCTCCCACTCCTAGAGAACGATTAAAATTTACTAATATAATACTTGCAGGAACAATATCCATCATTCACATGATTTTAGGTTGTTGGTTCACGCCAATATGAACATCTTTGTGGATGGATTTAAACCATTGATTTGGCCTTATGGGGGTGATCTTGGTCATCAATTTCGTTCTACAAAGAACTTCTACACTCCTCCTAATCCCTCAATACAATTCCATATATAGATCTGAGTATGAATTTCATGACTACTCAAAGATGACACCATGGATAGGAAGTATGAAGGTTTATCAAGTTTGAGGGATTTCTCAAAGGGACACAACAAAGAAAAATAAAAACACCTCAAGTAATGAAAGGAAGTACAAGGCTTGTTAATTTAGGGAGAACTCAGACCAACCTAGGGATTCTACGCACAATGCCCGAAAGGTTGAAAATTTTCAAGGTGCGTTTCCTAGGGAGAGAACATCAACTCCTACTACGAGATGGATCCTCCCTATGATGTGAAAATAGATCAACTATGAGATGAACATACCAATATATTAATCTATTGGCTATGGAGTAAACAAATGTGTGTGTGGACTTTCTTCAAAAGGCTCAATGGAGAAACAAACTAAGAAAAATAATTGGAAAAGGGGAAACTAGAAAAAGAATAAAACCAAATTACTATAGGATATGGTAGGGTTTCTTCTTTTTAGTCTCTTCTTCTCAAGAAATACAATGTTTTAAATGCCTACCATTGTCAGGAAAATCAAGCAATTCTCCATCTAGATTTACCAAATGAAAAGAGTTGGGTTATGCCCATAAATAGTATCAATCACATAGGGCCCTAACCACAAGCTATCAAAATTTCCATGTTTGTTAGGGTCCTCGTGCCTCTTATCGTGCTACAAAACCAAGTATTCTAGTTGAAAATCATTGGATTTAACATTTTTATTAAAAAAAATCTTCATCCTCTTGTGATACTCTCTAAACCTATCATATACTTGAATCCTTTGTTCTTGCATCTCCACTACTTAATTTATCCTCCTAATCCTATTTAGTTCCAAAACTACATCCCGCAACAATTTCATGACAGGAAATTCCAACTAAATAGGTGTAATCACTTCCAAATCACAAACCAATTGGAAAGGAGATTTTCATATGGCCCTTTATGTGTTGATCCTATCCTCCTATAGTGCATACTTGAGATGATAATATTATGCCATTGTATTGTCGACTAGAGACTTCTTGACAACTCTCATGCAATTGTTGTTACAAGACTCGGCTTGGCCATATCCCTGTGGGTAATACTTGGAGGAATTCATTGGGACAATGTTGTACTTTAGGAATAATTCTACCATCCTTGATGAACTGAATCCCTTGACATGATCAATCACAATCTTCTATGAAAAACTAAATCTACTCATGCTATTTTCTTAAAGGACCTTAATTATGATAACTTGATCAATAGTGTGTTTGGTAAGGATGGCTTCTACCCATTTGGTAAAATAATATGTGTCTATTAGGATCCATCTATGTTGGCCACCAAAGGGTGGATGGATATTCCCTATTAAATCAAGGCCCCACTACTAAAAGGGTGCTTCTACTTGGACATGCTTCAGGGGTAGGGTAGGGTAAGGTTTGTATGTTTACCAACAACGATTTAACACTCAATGTAGACCCTAATAAGCTTATGGGCATCAACAAAAAGAGTAGGCGATTAGTAATATTCAAACCTTAATTTGGTTGTGATGCTCTAGTTACATATTGTCCCCCATGATTGTAACCAAATAATTCACCTCTTATTCCAGCATGCAATTGGGAATAGTCCATTAGGGTCTTTCCAATGCAGTTCAACTTTTACTACACAATACTTGATTGATTAGAGCTTTAGTGACCTTCTCTGTGATTTTTCCATCACTTTAGGTCATTATTTTAATGTCAACGAGTGGGTTATGTCACAGTACCAAAGGGATTGGCGGTAGCATGGCTTGGTGTGAACCTCCTCCTCGTCCTCCTAAGTGCCTATCATGCGACCCTCAATTATATTAATCATTGTTACTTGCAAATTTGCTTCTAAAATCAGCTTTGATATTCTATGCCCTTTGATCGACTTGATTGGCTTGATCATGATATTGTATTCTTGAATTTTGGATATCAATTTTCCCCTTCTGCATCAACATCCCACTAATACAACATGTTTTTTAGTAAGCTATAGGGCACATATGCAATTATTTGGTATTGTCACATGTATTCTCCAGATTATTTGAAGGCCTTGAAAAGAGCATAAACATGTATTTCCATTCCATTGTACTTCAATTGTGCATCCCTCGAGGTTTTGCTGAAAAAGGAAATGGGTTGTTCATTCATTCATCACTCTTCTAGAGTAATACTACAACTATAGTGTGCTCATAAGAAAAAGGAAAAATCATGAAATCCTTGGTGTAGTCAATGATTATCAACATAGGAGTCTCTCCCAAAGCTTTCTTTATATTTAGGAATGATGCCCCGATATGATCATCCCATCTTATCTCATTTTCTTTCTTCAACATCCCAATGATGTGCTCGATGAGCTCACCAAAGCTTGGAATAAGCCATCGAAGGAAGTTTATCTTCCCAAAGAATGATTGGATGGCCTTTTGTGCTTGGCATGGAAATGGTATTTATGACCTCAATTATTTCTAGATCAATATTCACACCTTGGGAAAAAACAATGTGGCCCAACAACTTTCCCTCCACCATCCCAAAAAATAACTTCTCTGTATTGAGGGATATGCCAAAATTATTGCATCTTTCAAATACTTGCCTTAAATTCCCTAGGTGATCAAATGCCCTTTTATAAAGAATAATCATGCCATTGAAGTAGTGAAGTGATATTTTATCTCTACAAAAGTAATGCATATATCCCTTTGGAATGTGCATTTAGCATTCATTAACCCAAAAAGCATCATTACATATGCCAAGGTACCCCACATATTTGTAAAATTTATCTTCGGAACATGTTCCAGGTCAACTCTAACTTGATTATATCCAAAGAAACCATCTATCATGTAAATCCTCTTAGACCCTACCACCTCCAACACCATTTAATTGATTTAAGGCTAGAGATACTTATCTTTGAGGGAGGCCTTATTCAAGTTTATAAAGTCAACCTAGAGCCTTATGTGCCCATTCTTCTTTATGAATGACACTAAAATAGAAACCTAAGTCAAGTACTTAACAGGGATGATTATCTCTGCATCACAAAGATTTCTTATATCTTTTAGGACAAGAGGGTGAAGTAGAGGCTTCAATTGTCCCTACCTTTGCATGAAGGGCTTGACGTCATCCTTGAGAGGATTATAATGTTGAAATATGGATAAGTCATAAGACTTTGGGTCCTCAATCTTCCATGAAAAAAAATATATATTCCCTAAACAACCTAATATATTCTTCCATTTCTACAGGAGATGGGGTCTTGGACAGTTTAATAAATTGAGGATCCTATTTTATGCGTGGATCATAGTCCTCTACCTTAGACAATTATGGTTTGGTTACAGGTTTTAGAGGCATATCATTTGGATCAAACAACCTTTATGAACGGACTAATCCCCTAGAGATAAAAATTATCTTCAACAGAATTACTCTTTGAACTATCATCATGTCAGGGACAACATGGTAAAAGGATGACCTATGTATGATTCACCTTCTTCCTCCTCCCCATCTAAATTAATATATCATATTTGTGTATTCATCGACCATGGAAATAACATCTCAATATGTGAATCATCCTCAAAGACTTGCCACGGTTTGATGTTGTTAGGAATAGTAGGTATGTACATGAGTATAATGGAGTAAGGAAAGTCATCAATATTAAGGGGTCTAAATTTGACCACTAACTCAAACAGATTATCAAGCATGCGGCTGACTACCTCATGGACAACAATAATGTTAATAGCATCAAAGAAATTTCCAAACACATCATAGATCTCATGCTTGCATTGACCTAACCTTGGGTAGTGTTATGGAAAATCTCCTTTACCTAGTTCACTATTAGGTCAAAATCCTTAAATATTTTTAGGATCCTGACGCCCATCTTCCTTACAGTATCCAATCTTAAAATCAAAGCCTCATACTCAACCACATTGTTATTGTATTCAAACTCAAGCTTGAAACCATGTGATAACTCCTTCCCATTAGCAGAAACCATAAGTATCCCTACCCTATTTCCATCCTTGTTGTATGCCCCATGGAATCATAAAGTCTAGAGGCCAGAGATATCAAGGTTTTCTTCTTCAAATATAAAATTATCATCCCTGATATCAAAGGTTTGAGAGAGATACTTCTAAGGTTTTGGTGATAGCAGAGGGTTTATTTAGAATGGAATTCAGTTGCTGCAATGTTGTGGGATTCTCACCAACACTAGAAGCCCAAGTATTCTTGTGTTGTTCGACCACCTTGGGATTTTCCTTGATTGGGGCCATGGGTCTTCTAAATTTATAGGCCTTAAGTGCTACCTCTTTTATTGAACTTTCAACACTATTAGATGTGTCTTTTATTACCCACATTATTTATTTCTTCTAAATTTTGTTGCATTCAACCTTTGTTGTAGATCATACTTTCTTCTCACCTCATCCATGATGTTATTTCCAATCATTATGAGTTGGACACGGGATAGATCAAATAGTCATTCATCATCAATAAAAGGGCCTCCTATTTCATCTCTCCCTCCTCTTCCTCCAAGAGGAAACTAGTTGAGTCAAGTTGGGGCAGAGGGGAGCAAATCATTTGTCATATTTATGTTATCATTAGGATCTCAAGTCGAGGACGGAGATATTTTATTATATTTATGGTATCATTACGACAAAAGAACATGCGGGGTATTTGACACTTTGCTCATAATAATCCTCATAACAAGGACAAGAGGGCATTGTCATGTTGTCTTGTCCTCTTTAAGCTTGCATGATATTTGTCTCTTCTATTCTACTCTCCATTTGTAGTACAATTGGGACCATTTTTAACTATGGATGATTTCTAATAGGTTGATTCTAGGCTCTAGGTCGGGGAGGGCTTAAAAAGGCATGACCAAATTGTTCTTGTTTTACCGTAATCAAATAACTAGCCATAGACCTTAACATTTAAGTCTCTTCTTACATGTACAATGGCACCTATTTAACAAGTGGGACCTCATGCCTCTTTCCTCTCCCCTTTCTATGATACTCGTGTCTCTCAAAGGAGACATATCTATTTTTTAGATGTATTCATCGAGCCTTCATGTAGCTTTCCAAGTCTTCAACATCATTAAAAATTGAACCTAGGTTAGCTTATTTCCTCTCTCCTGAGTTCAGGGAAAACTTAAACTTGAAGGAAGCTTCATATGTCACCATGGTATCTAGCTCATATGGCTTAAGAGTCTTGGGAATACAATGATAGAGTTTACAAATCTTACTAGTGAACTCGAGGACCATCTCATTGTTCTTCTTCTTACCAGTATTAAACTCTGTGAGATATTATCTATTATTCTTTGTGACCCCCATCAATTCAGAAATTCTCATGGAACTATGTAGGACTTTGAACCACTTTCTAGCCTCCCCTTTAAAGGAATGAGCAAACACTCTAGAAAATAAATCATCATCTAAGACTAAGAGGTTACCACTGTAGTCTTGGAAAGTAGTGAAGTGGTCTTCAACAAAAAACCATTCTCCCCATTAAATTTAGGCATGATTTGCAAGTTGACCTCAGACATGTCTCATAACTAACCTACAAGGGGTAAGATTAAAATCTTTAATCTCGCTGCCAACCAAGGATTAGGGGGTTTTGGGCCATAGGAATATAGGGATTTTGAATAGAGGGATAACTTTGTGTATCAATAGTGGGTTGGGTTGCAATATGTATAAATACTTGAAGAGTAGGGATGACCACAACATGAGATGATGAAGTCGGTTGAAAGGTGATGCTATGGGACTCAAGATATCTCTAACACCCAATAGGGATTTGAAAGACAAGGGAGTATCTAACCTTCCTGGGCGGTTAAAAGAGATATACCGTTGGTGTATATTAGCCAACAATGAATAGGGATAGGATTATACTTCAATACACTAATTAGGTGATCGCTTAAGGGTACAATAACTTCTATTAGGAATACTATCGAAATAAAAAACACAAGCAAATATGGGAATAATGAAATCATGTTTCCTAACTAGTGACAAGAATGGAACCTTTACCTTCTTCACCATGTAAGGCTTGGGTATAGTAATGGAGCAATCAATTGTCCCCTTGAGTTAGACCTTGTGACATATACCAGGATAGAGTCCCTGACAATGACTCTAGTTCTTGTGTTCTTCCCTAAGTTGTTCCTTCTTTCATAGAGATAAATGGCGAGGTTTAATGTGTAGGAGCACCTTCCTGTACCACTCTAGGCATTCAAGCTAGTTCTTGAGATAAGGGTGTTACTTTCAAATATCATAAAGATGTATTTGTATGAACCTCTTACTAGTTTTATTGCAGGGACAAGGTGGTGCATGGTAATTGCCTCATGCTTATAGAAACATAATGCGTATATTATTTGGGGTGAAAGGAAAATGATTGAATCTTGGTAGTCATAAAGTTCATTGGCTCAACTAAAAAGGGTGCCTTAATCATGTTTCCTTTATTAGAAGATGAAAAGTAGAAAGGCATGAACGTAATCATTCGACGAGGCCAAATACTACTTTCCTAATAAACATATTCATGAGACAAAAATGTAATTGCACATGCACACAAACATATATTCGTTTATTCATTCAACATAACATAAGACATAAAATGGAAGACAACCAATTGTTGAGGCCTCAACAGCGACCCGAATCCATCAACTTCGGTTATTGGTTTGCTCTATTTTCTTTGACCTTGTTCCTCTTTAGCTTTATTAATGATTGCTTGTTATTGACTAGATTGATTCTTACCAAATGCATGTTTGATCATTTAGTTTCATATTGCAATCATAATAATCTATGGCAGTTGCATTGTCAAAACAGTTTGCATCGCACATTAGTTGTTTGTGCATTCATCGCATTACATGCATGATAGATTGCATTCTTACACCTCTTGGATTAAAATGGCATTGACATGTGTGAAAGTGTTATACATTTTTAGGTAGGCATGTGAATCATTGGTTGGCTCAGAGCTATATTTAGGGAAGAATCATCACTCTCGCAAAGGTTTGCATATTTCTTTTAATCCTCCACATAGTTGGAAGTTGATGACCCTTTGCATCAAGCCTATTTATTTCAACTTTCCAATGTTTTGTCAAAGTATGCTCCAAAAGTAATTTTCACTTTAATCATGTAAATTCAAAATGCATTAACTTCTAAAGCCAACTATTTATTTTGAAAGTTTGAATTTTGAAAAAGTTGTTAGAACTTAGAAATATTTAAAAAATTATATGTTCAAAAATTATGAAGACTTAGGCTATTTCATAAAGATGTATCTTTGGCAAGCTTGCAAACATTTCCCAACTTCATAAAAAATCATCTTTTTGAAATGTGCAAAATCATCTTTTTGAAGTTTGTGAAAAGTATATTTTTTAAATTTACGACTTCATCTTTTGGAGCAGCATGACATCATCTTTTGGAGAGCTAGGATATCATCATTTTTGCAATTTGTGAAATGCATCTTTTAGTATTTTCCCCATAACTTTTGATCCTAAACGCATATTTGGAAATTGTTTGTACCAAAAGAATGGTCCTAAAAATATCTACAACTTTGTTGTTACAAGTTTTCTCATAATCTATACAGATTTTGTGGCGCGTGCATTTTTATACTGCATGGAATCTTTTGACATTTACCCATAAAATTTTAATCCTGGCACCCACTTTTGGTGTGTCTTATACCATTAGAAAGGTCTCGTCGAGATATACAACTTTTATTTAATACATTTTTTTAAGATTCGTTATCATTTGTTTCATACTTGCAAAAGAAAAATCTAGGCATGTTGTCAATGGCCCAAATTGCCATGCCCCATATTATCAAATATATAAAGAAATATAATAATTGTCCTAAAGGGGTCATAATAAGTACTTTTATAAATAAATAATAATAATAAAGAAGTATAATAATTATCCTAAAGGGGGCATAATAAGTACTCATCATGGATATTTGGCTAATAAAAGAAAATGGTAAAATAAGTAAAGAAAATTTATGGAGAAACCCTAAAATATAATAAAGAATTAAAAATGAATCCTAGGGATTGAGTTATTTACCATGGATGGATTCTATATAAGGACAAAGAAGAAGGAGAAAATATATCTCATTTTGCTTGGGCAATCTGAGGACAAGGCTAAGAAGAGTTGGCATAGTAGTGGATTGAGGGCTCAAGAGCTCTCAATCATGATGACTGAGGGGTTGGTTGGGAGGAGATTTATCCCCCACTTCATGTTGCGGTTGGTCAAATCGAGGATCAAGGTATCACTATATTTCTGAAGTCACCAGATTACATGTATGTGGTTTCTAGGTAAGTTACTCACCACATGCTCCTTATAAGTTGTAAGTTATGAAGTATTGAATCATGTATCTCTACTTTATCAGATCTAGTTTGTAAATGTGGTGTTTACCTATGCATTTAGATTTATTAGATTTAGGGATCTGACATACTGTATCAAAGCGAGGTTTCAACCCTTACAACCTATGGGCCTTCTCCATTAATATTTTACCAACACCCAGGTGTTTTGGATATTCCTTCTTTGTTGGTTGTTATAAGAGATCTAAGATACTAGTTGTTGGATCTATTTTAAATTTTCAAATCTTGATAGTTTTAGTAGTTCTCTTGAATCAACATTCCTATTTGAGCTAGATCCAAGGTTTTGAGTAGGTCTTTTAACCAGGTACAAATTAGTCGCTAAGTTTTTGGATGATCCTTAGCATTGGTACCTATATTTTTATAGTACCTTGACAATAATTTATTGGTGGCAACACAAACTCTCCCTGATTAGGCCAGTAACCTTTGCATAATGGGCATCGTTGAAGCTAGAAGAGGCTTTGCTTCAGGTCCCATTATGTACGAATATGTATATTGTTCAACTTCTTACCAGGAAACCCTTGCTACATTGAAGTTGACAAGTTATTCCTTTTTTTCGTCACTTTTTATTTTCGCGTGTTAGAAATATCATGCATTAACACTGTGATTTAATGTCCACAATAAATGCTATATGGATTTGAGTATTAGGATGGATTATGTGTGATCATGTAGGCATGCAATTATGTTGTTCGCATCATTTAAAAAAACACAAAGCTATACTTAACCTATTCCCATTACCTGAACCCTAAAACCTAAATACAATTAGCTTACAACAAGCTCTACAGTGTTTGGTTGGCCCATAACAGTACCTTTTCTTGTCTTTGATATCCAAGTTTTAAATAACTTCATCGTAGATGATCCCATTAAGTCTCTTCTATGCATCATCTTATTTAATTTTCATTTGTACTTTTTTGAAAGTTGCACATAGAAACATGACTCAAAGTTGGTGTTGCACTGCATAGCATGGGCTTAGGTGTCAGGTGTGATGGATATCTATTCTGCCATATTCACATGAGATTTGTACCTTGACTCATCCCTTTTTGATTATTTGTACCTTGCCTCATCCTTTTTTGATATGCCACTAGGGTGAGGCAAACCAAACAAAATGGGAACCCTAGCAGTGACCAAGGGTCAATGACCAAGGTCCAGTTGATAGAGTGTCATTTTTCTAATGTTATGTTTTGAATGTTGCATAGGAGATTTGACCTACGGATCTAGATTGAAATAAATGAAATGTCATCTCTTCTTATCTCTTCTTCTCTTGCTCTGAAAATTTGGCTCCAGAGTCTAATAATGTGATTCTTCACATTTTATAGGCTTTACCAAGTGTGTGTATGTTTGTAATTAGCCTACCATTTGATTCTTCTAAGAAAGACTACCTAAATTTGTGTGCAGTTTAAACAACTTGTGCAAGCTTATAAAATGCCAAGATAGATGTTGTGCAATCCTTCCTTCATTGTTGTCGAGGAAATATTTGTTTTGCGAAAGAAATTGATTGATAGTTCATTTATGGAACTTAGTTTCACTTTGCACAAATAATTAATAATGCTTGAAGTGGCTTCATATGGTTAGATGGATGTTCGGGTTCTATTAAATAATATATCGGTTTCCAGTGCTTATCCTATTAAGCAGTACTTATTAGAGTGACGATATCCTATCAGTACTGATATGGATGGCAGAGACCAATTTGAATGGAGAGGTTCCTATGGACTTTTTGATAGTTACTATGTCTGCCCACAGAGAAAATTTCAGTTTAGAATCCCACTTCTTTTTGTTTTCCTCTAATAGTTTTCTGATGATTTTAATTAAGCTCTTATTGGATGATTCAACCAGGCCATTACCTTGAGGGTAGTAGGGGGTCGAATGTACCAACTGGATGCCAATTGATTTGCACATGTCTAATAATGCTTTTGCTTTGAACGCCGCTGCATTATCTGTTACCAACCTTTTGGGACAACCGAATCTGCTCAAAATATTTTCATAAAGAAACTTCATGACTACCTAGTGAGTGGCATTCCGGGTGGGAATTGCCTCTATCCATTTTGTAAAATAATCTGTGGCTACTAAGATCCACTTATGCTGACCATTAGATGAAGGATTTATCTCACCTATAAAATCTAAACCCCACTGCTGAAAAGGTCCATTCACCACTATAGGTCTCAGGGGTAAAGATTTTAGTTGTTGTTTTCCCGTAAATCTTTGACATTTGTCACAAGCTTTGATGAAGGCACACACATCTGAGAAAAGGAAAGGCCAATAGTATCCAGCCCTCAGGATTTTATGAACAATGGTCTTCCAGTAATGATGACCTCCACAAACACTTGAAATAAACAGATGTGTAACTTCGACTGACTCTTCTTTGTCTAAACATATGAGAAGCAAACCAGCAGGATCTTTCCAATATAACAGATTATTGTAAATGGAGAATTTGATGGCTCTGAGCTTAAGGGCTCGGGCTTGAGTCATACTGAGTTCAGGAGGAACTTCTAGCTTTTGCAAAAAATGTATAATACCTGAGTACCATTCACAAGAATACAAGTGCTCTGCCACTTGTTGATTGCTATGTTGTCCATCCGTTGCCAACTCCGTCTGCAAATTCACTGAATTTTCTCCTATGAAATTTATGTCCAGCAACTCATGATTTTCCTCCGTTAAGAGATTAGCAAGGCCCTGGCCTTTCACCAGTTTGGTGGGATTTACTTCAATTTTGAACTCAATCAACTTTGCAATCCATCTAGCTCTCTTTCCGTCAATATCAGGCTGAGTCAAAACATCTTTCACGGAAGGTGAAGGAACATATGCAATGACTTTTGAGTGGAGGATATAAATTCTGAACGATTTTAAAGATTTTATGAGAGCATAGGCTTGTTTTTCAATAGGATCATACCTTAGTTCAGCATCTCTGAGTGTTTTGCTAAAGAAAGCAACTGGGTGATCCAAATTGTCATCATCTTTCTGTAGCAGAACTGTCGCCACTGTGTCGTAAGAAGAAAAGGAAAAAACATAGAAAATCTTACTGTAATCCGAACTGATCAGAGTCGGGGATTCCATGATATCTTGCTTAATATCCTGAAATGAATTCCTTGCGTTGTCTGTCCATTTTATCTCAGACCCCTTTTTCAGCATACATGTTATGTGTTTTACTAACTCGGCAAAATTTGGCACAAATCTTCTAACAAAATTGATCTTACCAAGCAGCGATTGAATATCCTTTTTTGACCTTGGCAAGGACAGCCTCTGAATTGTTTCCACCCGAGTTGGATCAATCTTTACACCTTCTGCTGAGACAATGTGGCCTAAGAGCTTACCTTTCCTGAGAGAAAACTGGGAGTTTTTGGGATTCAATGAGATTCTGAACTGCCTGCAGTTCAAGAACACTCTTTTTAAATGCTTTAGATGCTCCTCATGACTGCTGGAATAAACTGTGATGTCATTAAGATATATGAGGACAAACTTGTCCTTTTCTCCCACGAAAGCTATGTCCATGGCCCTTTGGAACGTGGCCCCGGCATTCATTAATCCGAATGGCATCTTGGCGTACATAAAGGTACCCCAAGGAGTAGTAAATGCAGTCTTCTCCTGGTCATCGGGATGGACGAAAATCTGATTATAGCCGGAAAAACCATCTAGGAAAGACATGACAGTAGCCCCTGAAATCCTTTGCAGCAAATGTTCCATTTTAGGTAGGGTATAGTTGTCTTTCTTAGAACATCTGTTTAGGTTTCTAAATTCCACACATAGTCTAACCTCACCATTTTTCTTTCTCACTATTACTAGATTTGCAATCCATTTGGAGTATCTCAAAGGGATTATGATCTTAGCATCGAGAAGCTTTTTAATTTCTCTTTCAATCACAAGCAAAAGAAGAGGACTGATAGGTCTAAGATTTTGTTTGAAAGGGATAGTGTCTTTCTCAAGAGGGATCTTGTGTTGAATGATATCAGGTTCATAAGTCTTTAGATCACTATATTTCCAAGCAAAAACATCAGAAAATTCTTTCAAAACGCTGCAATATTCGGACTTCTGATCAGCAGTCAATTCAGAAGACAGATTTATGAATTTAGGTTGGCTTTCATCCCCTATGTTGTGCTCATGAACTGTAGGATCTTTCTCCTTTTTATCGGGCTTGTAGGGAACATCATTGTGATCGAAAATCTTTTCGAGAGGTACCAAACCTCAGGGTATATAATTGTTAGGTAGCTGAACAATATCATGCTGACCCAATCTTTGTTTTAGCTTAGGCTTTTGGGATTCTTCTACATTTAGATTCTGCTGATCAACATGCATATCAAAAAATTCATCTACCACTTGAAGAAATCTGTTAAGTTCATCATCAACCTCAAAAACTTTCCAGTATTTAATATTGTCAGGCAAAGATGGTCTATATTTGACTTGGATTTCATAATTGAGCCTGGGGGGCATGGGAGGAATAAACATGTTGGCTGAAACAACAAGGGAATCGGCAAGATGATTCATATCCCTGGGTATATAATAAATCTCAAAAATGGAAAAAGAATCTCTTACTTTCCATACCTCATCCATGTAGGCTTTCAATCTGACATGCTTTGCTTGGAAGGTATTGTTTACCTGTTGTATGATGAGATCCGCATCTCCAAATAACTTTAAACCTTTTATCCCCATATCCTTAGCTTAATTTTATCCCAACAGCAAGGCCTCATATTCTGCTATGTTATTAGTAGTTCTGAAATCGAGCTTAAAATACAAAGATATAGTCTCCTTTGAAGGAGAAATCAAAACTACCCCTGCACTTGCTGAATCTTTAGTGTTGGCCCCATCAAAATACATGGTCCAAACTGAAACGTTCTTATCATCAGTTTGTTGTTCGATAGGCTTCACAAGCTGCATAGGAGTTGATTGAGAATCATCTATTTGAAGAATGCACGAGCCAAAATCTGTATCCACGGCATAAATAGGATGATTTACAGAATTTTTTGCA
>ML797280.1:18796-39639 GCA_009831015.1 Picea engelmannii | reverse complement strand
AACACCTTCTGTAGGTTTGGTGGGTGAGGAATTCAAAGAAGATGAAGAAGAGGTTTCCTTTTGCTGAGAGGACCCTGTAATTATCTCTTTAGGATGGGATGAAATATCATGCTCAAGAACAGAGTCAGTAACATTAGAAGAAAGTGAAGGTTCCTCTACCTTCAATATTTGAGATAATTTTTCAATTTCCTGAGAACTATGAGTTTCAGCAGCAGGGGATTCAACTAGAGGCCTTTTAGATATGAAAGAATAAGTGTTGGTTTGAATACCTGAATTTAATGTCTTTGCAGATACGGAAGCCTGTCTTTGTAAAGCTTTTCCCTTACTGATGATCTTCTCGGGGTCAGGAACTGGTGTTGTCAGTGGGCCTTCTTGGTTCGCCCTGGTGTGAGCTCTTTTTGGAGTCACTTCGTTTCAATGGAGTCGCCAGATAGATAATTACAACCCAAATGATGTCCAGACTTTGTCTATCATCAAAGCTGGATCTATGTCGTCTCCCAAGGAAGCTGAGCTTCGATCTCCTCTCCCCGGCAACGGCGCCAATTTGTTATCACTCCAGGAAACTCTCCTAGGCTGTAAGTTAGAGATGTCTGGTAACTTAATCTTTTGGTAACTGTTTTCTCAATAAAAAGTGTGGGTTTGGATCAAGTCGGAGGACTAAATCATTTCTCACTCAAAACATGCATGAACACATTTAGATGGACAAGGCTTTCAACCACAAACGTTCAAAGAGTTTACAAATAAATGGATGTATGGAGAAATAACTATTATATCAGTAGAATCACATATAAAGCATATATGAATGGCCAATTACAATAATCACAAAAATACTTGCAAAGTTTAACTTATGAATGCAATGATAAGATGACAGTTATCGGGCATAAACAAGCATAACAGCATGAATATGATATCCAGGTGCAAGTACAGAATAGATAAGAAGATGAAATCTGAACAAGTTATGGCAAAAGAAGCTTGTATTACTCAATATGAAAATGAGAAGTCTGAGTACATAATATGAAAAAGTCTCCAAAGTCGAACCTTTAGTTCCTATTCTACCTTTAGCTTTATAGCTTTACAATGCAGTTTTGAGATCCTAAGAACATGGATCAAATATGCTAAAGATAGACAATCAAAATTTAGTTTGCAAAATATGTGGAATGATCCCCAAAAATGAGGTCAATCCTAGATTTCATGGTCTTCATCTCTTGTTGAGTGATGGTGCAGTGCAGGATAGCCTTCCAAGGTTGAATGATGACTCTCCAAGAGATACAAATTCGAATCTGTTGATGTGAGTAAGCGTCCTGATTTTCTGCCTTTGTCAAAGATACCAAAAATTTTTGAAACACCTCTTCTTTCCATAATCTATCAAAAATAGCTATTGGATATGTCTTGACAATTCATCAAATGTCCATTCGAAGAGGTTTCAAAACTTTCCAACTCAAAAAACTTCGATCTGTGCAAAAACTTGATCATTCTGGAAGTGACAGGATTTCAGTGGTTAACCTAGAAATCTCCTGAGTGGATTATCTACCGAAAGCCCTGTTTTTGGTGGTTAATGAACAGTCGTCATGTTCGCCTAAACCACCGAAACTTCATCTTTGAGGAAACTTCAAAATTTGCAAAAATGCTTACCTTGAATCTTTTTTTGATGTTCAAGGTTTTTTGGATGAGGCAACCCTCGTTCGTGCAGATCTGCGAACTTCAATGGCTATGTGTAAGGCTCTGGTGTGTCTACCATGGTTGTAGCTAAGTTAGCTAGAGTTTCCAAACCAGTTTTCTCATGTGTTGTTGATTGAAACTCTTTTAACTTCAACCTCAGAATTCTAAGCTGTCTATATAGCTTCATGTTCTCCCTGATCAATACCTTGTTCCTGTATTTAATCTTATCATGCTTCTCTTTGAGGGTTTGGTTTATTTTGAAAATCTTTGCATTTCTTTCGGTCAGGTCTGTATTAGCTTTTTTAATGACCCTTTCCAGGACTTCCATTTCATAGACCTGTTGCAAGAGTTTATTGATTTTCTGTGATCTAGCTGCTTCAGGCTTACTTGAAGAGGCTTTTGCCACTGGTGGACTGTGTGCCTCTGGAAGAGTTGGTGAAGGTAAATTGGAACAATAGTCTGCACCTTGTTCAGCCTATACATTACCCTGTGTCTCTGCTAACTCTTGTTCTGGTTCTGAATCACTATAGGGTAGGTTTAAAGGGTTATTTCCTGTAGCAGGGTCCTTGGACTGCTCACCCTCAAACTGTAGTTTTCTTTTGATTATTTTCTTCTTGACAGAGGATGATTCTATCGGATATCTTGGTGGTGAGATACCCTTCCTTTTTCTATGACTGCTTTTGGGAGTAATAGTCTTCTTAGTGGCATCCTTTTTACCCTTCTCCTGTTGTTGCCAATCAGTCTAGAATTCATTCCAGAAGAGGAAATAGTTCCAATCTACCTGCCTTTTCTTCAATGACTCTTTGACAATAAGAGTAATGAGTCCTTGATGAGACAATCTGCTTGCCACCTTAGTGGGCTTGGCCTTGACCTGTTTAGACATTTTGGTGAGAGTCTGGTGGAAGTAAAAAGGTAGATTAATTGGATCTCTGCCTGTAAAATGGTTTAAAAGCTTAAAGTGATAGAACATCACTCTATTGTACCGCCCTTCACATGCTATGTAAACAAATATTGCTTTCAACAAGGACTGCCACTTTGGTTCCAAGTATGACATTGGAATATCCTTTTTCCAGATCAAATCTTTGTGTACAGGCAGCAGGTATGACCTAAATTCAATGTTTGAAGGTGTGGTAGACTTGAACCAACAGTCTCCTGACCTAGGTAAACCTGTATACTCAGCAATGGCAGCTTCATCGATGATAAACTCCTCCTTTCCTATTTTAGTTGACCTCCCATCATAAGAAATGGCAAAAGACTCGGCCACCTGTAGATGAAAATTGGTTAATTTTTCACAATATGAAAATACCCCAGCCTATTTGAAGAATTATGCCACCTCCGGATGAGCTTCTAGGTACCAAACTCCATCCACTTCTGACCTCAGAACTGGCCCTGCTTTCGGCATTAGTCAATGTTGACTGTACCTGCGATTATGGAAAACTGAATGCTAGGGAGACAAATACTCTCGGATTTAGGATGACAGAGGGTATGACTCATGGAAGAGAAAACGTGACAGGGTGACACAGAGTTCGGATCACCCAGCTCAAACACTAACCAAGTTTAGGCAACAAATTAACTGAGAGCATGACGAAGTTTTCGATTTTCGATGGTATATTCATTTAAACTGAAACAAGATGGGTTTTGAACTTGCCTGATAAATCGACCCAGCTTAATTTACTTGAGAGCGATTTGCTAGACTCTAGTGGCGCTTGACGATCACCATGGGAAACGAGATTATGGTCACTGGAAACGCATTTGATCGATGAAATCACAGACTCACGATTATCTCAATAACTCTGGAATTCAAATTGATAATGAATGAGGATTTAATGAGGGATTAACGGGATCATGATAGATTGTGTACTCGTGACTGGAAATGGAGGGAGGCTTTGTGACAACATGCATGAATTTTTGTATCACCGTCGTGTCTTCATTTTGAAAAGACAAATGCGGTTGAAAGGACAACAGGAACTCAAATTTTTGGATAGACACAATTAGAACATGCATACCTTCCAACTTGATGAGCTTTCGGCGGTTACGTTTCCATCATTGCGCCAACTGACATCTGGATCGTGCGAAAGCACGGGCTTTCCATTTTTCCCGTTGAAACGTTTTCGGTGGTTAACCGCATCTTTGCTTTGCCATCTTAACTACCGGGAACAAAGGCTTTCGGTGGTTAATGAGCGCGTTTCAGGCTCGCCTAAACCACCGAAACCTGAGATTCTGACTTTTGCTTGACCAGACCAAATCAACAATTTCTTTTGAGCTTATTTATAGAAAACAGACTCTCTAACCTACCTACAAAAATTTAGGAATAAAATTTGGACCATAACCTATCACCTCAAAAGCAAAATTTCCACCAATTTATTTGAGGAGATAACAATACAAATAATAAATGCGACAAAGGACTGCAAATTTTGTATTATGATATCTCTGTGGATTACAAAATGGCCGAATGCGGCTGAATAAACTGACAATACTCAACTAGATCAACGGACAAAGGATCTTAGCTGGAATACAAATAAGCAACTACGGCTGAATAAAATAACAACACTCGGCTAGATCAAAAGACAAAAGGATATTAGCCGGAATACAAATAAGTAACTAAAAGATAACACCCAGAATATGAGAGCACTGTGGAATCAATGAAGAATGATGGAAGACCTGGATGATCTTCCCGGTGACTAGGGTGTGTCTTTCAACACCGAAATCATCCAACTGGTGTCTTCCTCCTGGAATACACTGAACTGTCTCTCCTGAGATGTGCCTCTTCTCCTCAATGACAAGTCATAATCTGCATAATCATGAATTAGGTCGTTGACCCTTCCTTTATAGCTTTCCAAAACCCTAAATCATGTTGAAACCCTAATTCACTATTGACTTCCAAAACCCTAAATCATGTTGAAACCCTAATTCACTGTTGACTTCCAAAACCCTAAATCACTGTTGAAACCCTAATTCACTGTTGACTTCTATTTTTAGCCCATAATGACTTAAAAGCGCTTTTAACCCTTTTTAGCTCAATGTCACTTTCCGAATATAACACCTGTGACTGGAGTGACCTCTAGTAACCCTGTTTACCCCTCTTTGGCCCTGGCTATAGTCTAACGGGGCGGTTTAGACCATTAAGCCTCCTCTCTGGAGCTCCTATTTGGAAAGGGACATTACATTGTCTTACGCATGTGGTGTGCATGCTCCTAACATTGTTGAGAAACCCTTTGCCTTCGAATTAGAGATCAGAAAACTGAGTCTTGGGACTGCAGTGTGCCTAGCCTGCGGGTGGTTGGGTGTGTTGCAACCTGTTTAAGTGGCGTAGCCCGACCTCTGGGTGGTCAGGTATGTTACACATTTTGATTTCAAAGATGAACATCGTGTTGAAAACGAATCAAAGGCATCAAAATATGCTAAACTTAAGAATCACGTTAAGGATATTTGAAATGAAGTTGTGTTCTTATGAGACAAAATGAACAAACAAAAAGTTGTATAAAAGAGGAAAATGATAGAAATCACAATCAAACTACAAACTCATCCAATTGCGAGGACAAGACAATCTATTAATCTGATTGATAAACTTGATTATGATATTTCCTCTTCAAGTACCCTTGTGTATGATGAATGTCTTACCTCTACTTTCTAATATTCAAATTCTAAATCTATGATCTTGGAGATAAATCATAGTCTGGATTCATTTGATTTATTGATTTATGAACACACACCTCATACTTTTAATTACTTACCCTTCATAAAATCCGAAGCATTCTCAAAATTAGATATTCCAAGTGTGAATGATATTGAAGTAGAAGATGGTGATCTTTTCTCTATTGATCATCTCTTGGAACAAAGGGAAAATGAATGCATAGGAAACCCCAAAGAAACTTTTGATGGGGATACATATTTACCATATTGTCTAAGCAATGAAGAAGATGCATTGCATGCTTTTCATGTTTTACCTCTTGAAGAACATGAGGTATGCATGGAACCGAATACCTAATATTGAATGATAGTGGATTTTTAAATAAACAATCCAGTCCAATCTACTATCCCTTGAAGCAAGAGAAAATTGAATTCACAGGAGATCCTATGGAATTGTTCCTACGAACATCAGTTGGCCATTGGATCACAAAGATGATAATGCTTTCTCGTAGTTTCACACAAGGGAATTTATACAAAAATATACTTCATTCTTCCCCCCTCCCTTGATTTAAAGAACAAAATACAAAATGAAGGTAAGTCTCTTTAATTAGAGTTAGCATATATTGAAGAACAAATCCAATATCTTTATGACATATACATACTTCTAAAAAGTGATATTCATGAAGAAAAGAACGTGCATACATAATTATTAAACACATGTTATTTCCACTATTTTATCAAAGGTTAAAAGGAGTTAGTTGCAGATTTACATTATGAAGGAAAATCATTGGAATCAAAGATAATAGAGATCAGAAATCAATTTCTTTCCAATTTGATTCATGAAAAATTTGATAGCAGGCCTTGTTCAAGCACCCTCATGCATAATGAGTAAGATGACCCCTTTCCAACAACAAATTCTTAGGATACAATGTTCACACAGAAGCCAAAATGCCATGTTTGAAATATACTTTGAAACTATGTGGCAACGGTAGAGGCACATCAAAGTTTACCTCAAAATTCTAAGTTGGCATGAGGCAAGGGAGACAAATCTGCCATTTTAATCCATGAACAATCTTCAACTAGTGGCAAAATTGAATATGACCTCAAACCCACCATGCAAAAAAATTGAATTTTTATACCAAATGTTTGATGTTGTGGAATTTATGGATGTAATCATATTTCCATTAGGTTTCTAAGTCTCGAACTAACAAACTAGGACATGAAATTTCCACCAAGAAGGAGTTATTGTTGGATTGCATCGTATTTCATACTAGTTTGCAGCATACTTATTCGTTCACTTGACTTGAGAATCATTTTTAGGGCATGAATCATCTCCATGGATGGTTTCATTGGCATTATGACTTCACATGACATATGGTGTCAGTGGTTATCACAAGACATAGAAATTTATTTTGTTTTATATTTATAGCATATGTTTACCTTCAATTCACTTCTTAGAGTTAGAAATTTTCTTTCATAAATATTTTTCTTTTGAAAATAAAATTCCTTTAAATATAGTTTCATGTTTGTCTTTTACATTTTGTTTTCATTTCAACGTAACCTTACCAGCCCATTGTTCTTTGAAGTTCAACTAAGTATCTATTTTTTATGACTTACCTTCACTTATGATTCAAAAAAATTCTTAAAGATTAATCTGCTTGTCTTGATCATTGGTTCACTTATGATCTAATGTGCGGAGCCTTGCAATAATACATTTTGGAAGAATTGTTTGGAGAAATGAATCCTACCCACCAGGTGCATTTTCTTGCTTCCCGTAACCATGATCAACGAGTCAAAAGTTAGCAATGAAATTTCACAACGGGTGTGCACTGTCACTAAATTTAAGTCATTTAGATGTGCTAATGTATAGAAAATACACACTAAAAAGGTATACCATTTTAGTGAAACGAGATCCTACAAAAAGATTGACTAACGAATCCTATCTCTATACCCTTTTACCTGTCAGGCTGAAGTGTGATGGGTCTTTTGCATCGAGTGTTTATTGCTCTATTGAAAGGATATGCCCGAGATTTGTGGTATACTCATTATTTTCCTGACAGCTGAGGCAATATTTTTTTCAAGTTTAAAAGAACAAGTATTATTCATCTTAGGCATAGATCTCTAACAACATAGCAAGAAATTTCAGTTTCTCGTGACCGTATTTCAAATCACCTTTGGGGAGATTTCAAGTTTAAGAGGTTACACATGTACAAACACTTTATTGCTAACAATGCATCATCACATTAAAATTGGTGTATTGATACTTGGAAGTCACGGTGTCATTTAGTTAACTAGGATTTTCAATTGGATTTCTTATTCTTTTTCACAATTGTGCTCACCCATGATTCAGAAGATTCTTGTTGTTTTATTTATTGCTCTGGGTAAGATAAGTGAGTAATATACCATAATTTTACAAATTCCACTTTTTTAGAGTCAAAGTCATAAAAAACCACGTGGATTTATGGACTGAGTGCGTTCTTTAGTAGCTTGAGTTTGTATTTACACATGGGATGGGAGGTTGGAAAGAAGCAATATTGAGGATTGAGATTGGATCATTTCACTGCTAGTAAATACTATAATAGATCCTTGGCCAACACTATTTTTCATCCCCATCCATATCAAAGTGCTAACTGAAAGCAAGGTTTTCCAAAGTAAGTCTCAATGATGGTAGAATATTGAATGGAAACCAAATGTTGCACTGTAACAATGAATCAAAATTTGCAAATGGTTGTATACATAAGCCCGAGGGAAATGTGAGACTCAAAGTCTCTTAGAGGTACCCCATGAAATATACATTGTTGACATGTTTTGTGCATAAAGGAGAAGGTTGTCCCTGCAAGCATTCAACCACTGTTACTCAACCATTTTCTGCTCAACATAGAAGGAAATTGCAATGTATTTGTGTTTAGCATGTAGTTTCACTTAGAGGTCTGTAATTCATAACTGTTGAGGGCTCATTTTACCCAGGATCATGGCATTACCTAGAGATATATAGTGTATCATCACTTATCAAGCTTGTTAAGTGTTTATGGCCTATTCTTTCCATGTTTTCACTATCATATCAGCTACTTGTGCTTTGGAATATCTTGGTTTTTTTTGCAGTCAATGTACAACATGGAGAATTTGAAAGTAAATATGTTGAATAGCAGACAAAGCATTGTGCAATATTACGAAGGATCCAATCATTATCAAAGAAGTTTTTATTCACCCCTAGCCCATATGAGGACCTAAGGTTATGAAGGTCAACTTTCGGTAACTGAGAAATTATCCATGAAAGTAGTTATGATATAACCAAGTGCTGAAATTTATCTATAGAGGATGCTTACAAGCCCAATTTTTCACCTGGGGGAACCTTCTCCAAGGGTTGCATTAACACTTATTTTTTCATGATACATGTTTGCTTGCGATTGGTACGTGTTGTACAACATGTTTTGCTTTCATTTTTCAAGGTAATATCCTTGCTTGCAACCTATCCTCTATTCATATAGGCTAAATGGTTTGCATTCCAGACTTTGCTTTGTCCTCAAACTAAAGTTTTGCTTTCAATTACATAGTTGAGCTTGCTACTTACCATTTGAAATTGAGTTTAATTTTAGACATATTCTGAATTTTTTTTATTCTATTGAAGGTGATATACATCCATGTTTATTCATTTTTTTTTTCTCAAGGATTATGGTTGACTATGTATATATTGCTTCATCACTTTGTCTCACTATGGTAGCATCACACATAAGAAACATGATTGAATAATTTTGCATGCCTTTGTTGGGTTATGAACAAGAATAAAAGGTGATATGAAAAGAAAAACAAGGATGCTCTGGAATAGTGGGCTAGTGGATGGATTGCAATCCATCAGATTGACCAATCACTAGTCACCCTTACATATTGGTTGGTGAGTAAGTCTGATGTGTTACAAGATCCATCCACACACTAAAACAACTCCTACTATGGAAGGTGACAGGTCAAAGGCTATGGGCCACAAATAAAAATGGATTACTTCAATTAACTAGTTACAACAAATCTTTAAATAATTCCCAATAGTCGATGGTCATCCCCTATCAAGCTTGAAAAGGGCTATTGTTTCCCCCATCAACGAAATGTTGAGCATATGTTAAATCTAACTAGAAAGGATTGGAAAATGAAGTACAATTAGTTAAGGGAACATTCAGATATCTCCATTGGGCTATGGATGTTTATTTGCAGTTAAGAAAGGTCTATGACACTCTAATGACTCCATCGAGGCTATGTACACTTATAGGAAATATAGCAACACCTGAGGGATAATATATCTACACCTGGTGAAAATATTTATATCCCAAATCTATTAGGCATTATGATCAAGGCTTCAACCTAGATCATTGATGCAATTTTAAGGAAATAAATATCATCATATTTATGATCTTGACATGGCAAGCAAGTACTAGTAGTTGCCATGCACACATCACCATTGAATCCATCATGATGCAACATTTGCAGGTACCCATGACACATTTACTTTGGGATGATCCTAAAGATCAAAATGACATTGTTCGCACTTCATGATCATAATTTAGAAATGATTAGTAGAGATTCATGGATTCAACCAATGTGCCGACATTTGTTGATGCCTCAACAACCCCCCAAGTCCATCGACTCGGGGGAGGGGGGGACTTTTAGATTTTAAAAATCAAGCCTTGTTGGATTGTTTTTTTTTTCTTTGACCTTATTCTTTTTTAAATTGATCAATGATCATTTTTCGTTGACTAGATTGATTATTACTTGCATGTTTGAACATTTAGCTTCATATTGCAATCATAATAATCTCTAGCAATTGCATTGTAAAATTAGTTTGCATTACAAATTAATTGTTTATGCATTTGTCACATTGCATGTATCATAGACTATGCTCTCACACCTCTTGAATTAAAATGGCCTTGAACTATGGAAAGTGCTAGACATCTTTGTCTAGGCTCATTTAAAAATTTGTGCATTATTGGTTGGCTCAAAGTTGTTTTTTAGAAAGAATTTTCAGCCTTGCCAAGGGTTCGGTATTAGGTGCTATTGATGTCAATGGACTATTTTTGTGGATTAAAATCTCTTAATTGTTCATGAATCATGGTAGTTTCAGTTGGCATATTAAAAGCCTCAAGATATTGGTGTGCTGAAATAATTCAATTCAACTAGAGCATCATTATGAACATGGCCTAAACTTTCAATTATAGCCAAAATAATTGGTTTTTAACCTCTAAGACAAGTTTCCTATAGATTTCTCAATATTACAAACTCAACACAACTATCAAAATCCACTTTCAAATCCCACAACATGAAATGTGTAGTCAAGGTTTTCCTACTAGTGATATAGTTGGAACTTCACAACTTATAAAAGAGACAATGTTGGCTCTAAAGCTAAGCATGCAACCATTCATTTGAAACCCCATTCTCTCCTCTATCCATCACAAAAATAGCATTCACCAATTGGATACCGCGTGTGAAAGTTACAGGTTTGAAAAGTTCATTGACTGGAGGTATCACCCATGTTTAAGTGTAATTTATTTCTTTTAGTCCTCCACGTAGTTCAAATTTGATGATATTTTGCATAAGGGCTATTCGTTTCAACTTTCTGTTGTTTCATTTAAGTATGCTCCAAAAGTAATTTCCACTTTAACCGTGGTAATTCAAGATATGTTCACTTATGAAGCCAAAATATTTGTTTGGAAGTTTGAATTTTGAAAAAGTTGCTAACACTTAGAGATATTTAAAAAGATCATATTTTCAAATAATTGTGAAGACTTAGGATTTTTCATAGAGATGCATATTTGTGAAGCTTGGGAACACTTCCCAACTTCATAAAAAATCATCTTTTTGAAATATGCAAAATCACTTTTTTGAAGTTTGCGAGAAGTATCTTTCTTAAATTTGTGACTTCTTCTTTTGGAGTGATGTGAGTTCCTCTTTGGGAGAGATGCGATTTCATCTCTTGGAAGTTCCCAACTTCATAAAAAAATCATCTTTTTGAAATATGCAAAATCACTTTTTTGAAGTTTTCGAGAAGTATCTTTCTTAAATTTGTGACTTCTTCTTTTGGAGTGATGTGAGTTCCTCTTTGGGAGAGATGTGATTTCATCCCTTGGAATGATGCGACATCATCCTTTGTTTTAGCTAAGATATCATCTTTTTGCAATTTGTGAAATGCATCTTTTAGTATTTCCCCCATAACTTTCGATCCCAAACTCAGAGTTGGGTGCTCTTTATGCCAGAAGGTCTTAAAAGGATTTACGACTTTATTGTTGTATATTTTTATATATTCCATGTGATTTTTGTATGTGTCATCTATTACTAAGAATATTTTAACATGAAAAAAAAAAAAATTGAACAATTACTTATAACTTTTGACCTGACTTTCATTTTGGGCTTTTCTTATATTTTTGGAAAGGTCTCATTGTTATTAACAACTTTTCTAATATAGATATTTTGAGATTCCTTAGAGTTTATTTTGGATTTGGAAAAGAAAATAATTCTATGCACATTATCAATGGTCCAAAATGTCAATTTTAGTATTTGGAATGGCCCGAAAACTTGATAACATGGCATTACATCTACTGTGTCTGTGAAATCATTACCAAGGTGACCAAGGTCATAACCCATGAAAGGAGATTGAACTCAGGAAAGTAAAGTCAACCACCTTATTAAGTTGTCTATTGACTTATTTATGTTAAGTGTAATTTTTAAATATGATTTCAAGTTGTGTATATTTGCAACTTATATATCTTGTGGCAATGACATCTAGCTAGGTACCAACATTGAAAAGGAGGTTATACATTTTAATCTGAAGATGTTATGTATAAAAGAGAGAATAACATAAACATTATAGGGTACTTTCTTATGGGGCCCTCCTAGCATATTCATGGATGATATTCATCTATCTCCATGCTTCCTCACAAATCAATTTCATTCCCTTCAGTACTCTGAAGGATTTATCCAGCTCCATCTTTTCAATATGATCAATAGGAGGAAAGGTGCAAATTAGACACCTCATAATGGTCCACATTGTTATTAAGAGTTATAGATACTTCACAATATCCTATGATAAGGGTACGATCTTTTTGGTTGCCATGACTAAGAGTTGGGCCCTCGTTGTCTTTAACATCTTGATGTATTTCTCTACAACATGCAAAACCAATTAATCATTCCATGTGTAGGGAAGTACATAGGATACCATTGATGCCATGTCATCCATAAAACTTTTGATCTGGAAGTTTGAGTATATAGCTTTTCCATTGGCATTGTTCCAATTCCAAAGATTCCTAGTGCAAGCATCTACATCCATTGAACTAGAGGTTCTATCTTTGATTCCCAACAGATCAAGTGATCGGGTGGTGATTTTATTTTCAACCTTGCTCACCTCATTGGCCACTTGGCCTTCATATTCCACATCCCTCTGAGCATTATCCAAGTATTTTCTCACTTACTCGTGGAAACTGTCAAATTCTAAGTAAAACTGTAGGTGCTCTTTGTTCCTGGGTGCATCATCAACAATGTATCCCCACATATCACTTTTGATTGTATGGAGTTTTATGTGCAATGTGGCACCCTCTAGGCAGGGATAATTTTAAGGATGGAAATTTATATTAAAATGTATAAACCTAAGCTAATCTTACTATTCCTTAATATGCAAAATGTAAAATGGTTAGCGATAGTTTGGTAAAAATATTCAAATTTCTAAGGATTTTATATAGTTTCTATAAAATTTTGGCGATTTTTAAGGTAAAATAATTTTATTCTATGGAATTTGGGTAAATTGTTTCTAGAAAAAATGGAAATCGACGAATATTTTTTGGGGAAAAAACATGGAAAATTATCCCATTTGCTAAATTTAGCCCCTAAAATCATCTATGCTTCTAGGGTGTGTTCATACTTATCTTATGTGTATGCTTTTACTCATTGTCCTTGATTAACTCAAGCTTTACATTTAATAGATTTTTCAAGGCTTCATCCAATTTTTGTCCCTGCTTCTTTAGGTCCTCTTTTATTTTATCGACTAAAGATTGTGTTGCGACCGCCTAATTCGAAGCCTCATGTTGTTTTACCTTCCAATCCTCAACCTCTTTCAACAACTCATCATTTTTTGTTAGACCAAAAAAGTGTTAGAATCCCCTACTTATGTTATTACGATGGGGGTATAGGTACTCGTTCCATCTCTACTCTTCAAATTTTATCTTTTAGAATTAGGATTTCCTCCCAAACCTCATCTGAATGTGCATTTAGCTCTACAACATCATATTTTTCCACTTCTAATGATGTCACTCACTCATTTAAGGATTTATTCTTGATATTGAGCACAATGCTTTCACTACTCAAGAAGTTGATCTCTTCTTTCAACTTCTACTTTTCTTCCACCCATCTATTGAACCAAGGGAAGGATCATGCATTGTGACATCCCTTTAAGGCATCTATTATTTCCCCTCATTTTTCCTTTAGTAGAGTGGAAACTTCACCAAGTGCCTATGGGTCTTTCCCTGCTACCACCAATTTGCTTTCCATTATTTATTTTTCAGCTTCTAACGCCCTCACTCTTGCTGTCAAATACTTGTTCGTTGTTTATAGGGAACATGACATGTACCTTGAGCTCTCATTTTATCAAGAGGTCCGATAATATTTTTCATACACAATGGTATTGCTACTTTTTTCCAAATTGATATTATGTGAAGGTTGCAATTGAGGGGTTTGGAATCTTAGTTACATAGCCTTTTAATCCTCAAGCATCATCTCACAATAGGGCTCAAGAGCTAAGAGATCTAAGGTTTTCATAGTAAATTGTCCACTCTCATCAACATGATGAATAAACATCCAAGGGTGTGTGGTAGGGTTAGAAGGATCTTGTGCATCCATAGAGATTTTTTCAAGCTCTTCTTCTCTAATTTTCTCATCTAAGCAAAACAATGGGATCAATTGAATCAAGGGGTTGGATGTTGACAATCTAGGAAGAAAAAGAGCTAGAGGTATGTGAGGAACCAACACCAGTTGTGTTGGGGGTCCCTCTTAGCATAGCTAGGGAGAGGAGATTGTATTTTATGAAGAGGAGGAAGGGGTTGACTTAATGGTGTGAGATAATGCTCGTACTACCTTAGGTTGAGTTTTCTCTATAGGGAAATTCATCGCCCCACCTTTTCTTCTCCTCACGATTCTGTTAGAAATAATAGGTGTGCTCGTTTAACTATAGACAATATAGCAATATTGTCACCCAACCATAGGCTGAAGCCACCCTCGAGCACCTTAACCTTGACAAAGAATAGTTCTAGAAGAAAACCCTAGGCCTAATAGCCAATCAATGTAGCGTACCTTTCTCCAGAGCTAGTACACAAAGCAGAAAGTCCAAACCATAACCAATAGAAAGTCCAAGCCTAAACCAAGAATACAGGTTGTAGTAGCTGCAATTGCAGCTACTCTCCGGACTTGCGCACTTACTCAGTTTCTGTAGTGCGCACTCTTACATTTTTGCAGTTGCGAGTTGTGTTTCTCAAATGATATCTGGTGTCCTATATTTATACTACTTCTCCTTAGGTGTCTGGGTCTCCTTAGGTGTCTGGGCCAACTTCTCATTCTAGAGGCTAAAAACTCAATATTCAATATTTCCTTTAGCTGACTTGTCTTCTAGGGTTATGTCCAAAGCTTTAAGGTTTCTTCTTGCTTCCCAGAATATTCTATTCTTGTCAGGGTTACACGTGGAGGTTAATACCTCCCGCAGCTATCGTATATCAACACTCCCTCCTAGCTAGGGAGGTATTGAAAGCAATGGCCTTGAGCACAAACATACCATTCAATCGGTAACATCATCATAGCCATACAAGATATCTCATGATTAGATCACGAGCACCCTCATCATTATCAATATCATCTTATAGCATCAACTGCATCATCTCTCAAAGCCATACTCCATCTGACTAATCAGGCATGATACTGAATAAGTCACTCACTCCACAGAGTGATCCAAGAACCATTCTTCTAATATGGACATATGTCCTAGAAGAATAACTATTTCAACGGATGTTGGAATTCATGGCATGGGCTACAAGGACTATTATTCTAATCCAGACATATGTCCTAGAAGAATAAATGTCCTGGACCATTTTCCACCTGGAGAATGTCTGTCCACCAGCATATTGACTATCCATCTAGCTGATAATCATTTTCAACATTATTGATAGTCTACATGCCAATGAGAACAATGTCATTCAATATAGCACAATTGTGTCTATCCATAGTAGTACACAACTACTATTCAATGGTACACAACCACACCAAGTAGTGCACGTGACACATAGTCACAACCGGTGGAACACATCCACCACAGTAGCATACATCTACTGTCCAGAGACATATAGTCCCCATAGCAATCATATCATATGATATCAACCTGCATAGAAACAATATCATGATATAAACTGAGTCATTTGGGCCATTCTCCCACTCACATCTGTGAGATATGGAAGAGCATTTGCCCTCAGAAAGTAAAACATTAGCCATGGGCTATCTAGACTATTATTCACAATCATAGAAGAATAATTGTCCTTGATTTATGAGCCTAGACCATTCACCTAACTGGGTCATTCCTCCAGCACTAATCATAGTGCAACCTGGAGAGAATGAGTCTTCCCTAGGGAATGCTTGTCCTTGATTGTTGAACCTAGACCATTCACCTAACTGGGCGATTCCTCCAGCACCAACCATAGTGCAACCTAGATAGAATGAGTCTGCCCTAGGGAATGATTATCCAGACCATTTCATAATGGAAATGACTCTCCTACACCAACCTCCAAAACAGACCATTCTTCAAAACTACTCACAACTGTGAACTTCAAAAGAATGAATTCCCAACGAGGCGGACCATTCTACTTGACCACTACTCAGAGTGATTGCCAAGAAGAATGAATGTCCTAGACCATTCCCCCACACTGGCCACAAGGGGAATCTATGTCTATGGTATATCAACAATCTGTCGAACCATTTTCATTACGAAAATGATTGTTCGATCTAGACCATTTTCCGAACTGGAAAATGCCTATCCGTCAAAAATCTCAAACCACTTTCTGAACTGGAAAGGAACTGCTCATCCTGGACCATTTTTCGAACTGAAAAATGACTGTCCATAAATCAATAACACATCAGTTCTCCCTCCCAACCTGGGAGTAATCTCTTCCTTTTTCAATAAGGAAGTCATCTACGCGAGCCCCAGCTTGCAAAATTTTCATCTTAGACAGAGGTTTTACCAAAATATCTGTTATCTGCTCATCTGTGGAGATATATTGGAGAACCACTTTTATTTTTTGGACTTCGTCATGGAGAATGTAATGCTTGATCTCAATGTACATTGGTTTGTTATGGAACACTGGTTTTCTCTGAAGGCTTCATGTAGTTATGATCATTACAATATATATCATGGTCGAATTCAACACTTATGTTTCCTACTAGCTCATGACATCGTGGAAAGGCTCAAGCTTAAACATATCCAAGTAGCACTTCTTTTGTCATCATTTGAGTTTTCCATGGATTAGCAATCCATCATCCCAAACTTCTGAGTAACTATTATGATACATTGTCTTTGTCATAGAAAGTTTTCATCGCACTTATGTTATATATGAGATACTTTGCATCAATTTGTTTGAATCCATACAAGGTATTCTTATATATGCATACATGGGTCTCTTTCTAGTATACCTCAAAAACTTGAGATTGCTTTACATAAGCTTCTTCCTCAAATTCTCTATTGGGAGAACAGTCTTTTACAACCAACTGATGTAATCTTCAATCCCTGGATACTGCAAGAGATATAATAGCTAATATAGAGGTGTATCTGGTTTATAGGAACAAGTTGTTATCATAGTCTTCTCCTCCTTCTGGAAGAACCTCTAGTTCTGAATCTCCTAATGCTTTCATTCATAATCCTTTTTTCACAATCATAACTTCCATTTCTTCTGCTTGATTGCTTCTAGTAGGTTCAAACCAAGCTGGTAGTCTTGTGATTCTTGGTATAATAACTGATTGTTCTGGATTTTCTTTCTCTCTTGGAATCTTCATGTTTTTCCTCATGTTTCTCTTTAGCTCTTGGATCCATGGAGATTTCTATAGATTCCATGCCCTGGAGATTCCAACTTCTTCCTTTCATCATAGGATCATGGATGTATATGGACAACCAATGATACTTTAAGGCTTCTTTTCGAAGAAGACTTCTTCTAAAGTCAAACTAAACACGTGTTGCTTTTCATGGCTGCTACTTTCAATGGGAACACGGATAGATACTTCATAATCCTCAATGGATCATGTTATTTAGGATTAGCTCCCTCCTAATCCTTGTTTCATGCATGAATGCATGCTCTTCTTTTGGAATTATGTAATCACCTCCCTCCATCTAAGAGAGTCCACGCTTCCATATGCATCCTTATTGCCTTCTACAAAGTGTCACAAGTCTTTTTCTAATTTCCTCTTGATTGCTAACCTCTTTTTGTTTTGACTTCTTCTGGGTCTCTTCAAGTTTGATTCTGATTTCGACTTATCTAGCAGTTGTTACTTATATAATAGCTTCCACAGAAATTGTTACCAAGGATTGTCAATGTACTTCATCTTCTCATGTGTATTGCTTGACTTATAGTCATCATGATAGCAATCCTTATATGGTTATTATTCCATAGGTATTTTTTCACTTGAACATCTTATCTTCTAAGAAATAGATATGCAAGATGTGTACAGAATCTATGTAAACATGGTATGTACAAGAACTATGAAGAATATTGTTACCTTATTTTATAAGAAGAAGTATATTTTATCCTACTTGGCCTTCTTTGAGGATTCCCTTTCTTCGGAAACTGATGCTTCATGTGTTTCCTTCCTTTTCTTTAACTCGGGACAATGATTCTTGTAGTGACCATATTTTCGACAATTGAAGCATTGTACTTTTGAAATATCTTTCTCTTGATTTGGTTTCTTCCTTGAGTCAAACTTTCTCTTATTCCTTAATTTCTTGAACTTTGTTGTGTAGGCTTGATCATCATCTTTCCTTTGGAATTTATCTTTTGTGCTAATCCTTTATTCTTCTTGTGCACAACAAGTCCAAAGTTATTCAAATGTGGGATACTCCTTCCTTGTGTTCATGATTGTGGCAAATGCATCCCATGTCTTGGGAAGACCATTGAGTACTATATTTACTGGTTCCTTCTCTGAAATGATTTTTTCAATAGCTTGTAGTCGATCTCTTAACTGAGAGATTCTCACAAAGTATGATGTTATTTTGTCATCATCATTCATTTTCATGTCACGGAGCTCATTCTTCAGACTCATTACTTTTCCAATGTTTCTGACTGAGAAGAGGTTAGTTAGGGCATCGTACATCTTCTTAGATGAGTCAAGATGAGAGATGTAGGGTGTCAATCGTTCTTTTACAGAGTCCACTCTTATACTCATGGCATTGATGTCATTGTACTTGAACTTCTCCATAATTGCAATGTTACGAGGTTCCTTCTCTTTTCCTTCTTCAACCTGTGGTTCCACAATCTTTCCTTTCACGATATCCAACACTTTATTTATTTATTTATTTTTATTTTTATTTTTGGCAAGGATGAGTTCAATCCTTGTCTTTCGTGCTCTAAAGTTAGAAGCCTCTTCTAACTTTTTTTCTGACTTCATAGAGTAAGTCATGATTTGCTTTGACTTGGTCAGCCTTTGACTTTGACCAAAAACATAAACTTGGCGTCTTAGATTGTTGAGAGTACTAGGAGGTGTGTTGGGTTAGGGCGCACTAGGCTATCCATAAGTTAGGTCAATCTCCTCACTTAAGGTGCCTCAACAAGAGGGTTACTATTTCGTTGTTGCAGCAAAAACTGATTGCAACTGCAACTGTAACTGAGCAAATACTCCCAATCTATCTTCCAACGGTTAGACTGTCCAAAGATAGTGTGGGCCCATAACCTGTTAGAAATAATAGGTGTGCTCATTTAACCATAGACAATATAGCAATATTGTCACCCAACCATAGGCTGAAGCCACCCCCGAGCACCTTAACCTTGACAGAGAATAGTTTTGGAAGAAAACCCTAGGCCTAATAGCCAATCAATGTGGCGTACCTCTCTCCAAAGTTAGTACACAAGGCAGAAAGTCCAAACCATAACCAATAGAAAGACCAAGCCTAAACTGAGAATACAGGTTGCAGTAGCTGCAGCTGGATCTACTCTCGAGACTTGCACACTTACTCAGTTTCTGTAGTGTGCACTCTTACATTTATGTAGTTGCGAGTTGTGTGTCTCAAATGAGATATGGCATCCTGTATTTATACTTCTTCTCCTTAGTTGTCTGGGCCGACTTCTCATTCTGGAGGCTAAAAACTCAATATTAAATATTTTCTTTAGCCGACTTGTCTTCTAGGGTTATGTCCAAAGCTTTAAGGTTTCTTCTTGCTTCCCGAAATATTATATTATTTTCAGGGTTACACATGGAGGTTAATATCTCCCACAGCTAGCATAATATCAAAAGATTATTTCATTCTAGCATGGTGAAAGTTTATTTTTAGATGAGAAAAAATGAAAAGGGGGTGAATAGAAAGACTTATATGAGAAATACACTTAGACCCAGATGAAGACCGTGGTTATTCGTTTGAATGGTCTTGGGAAGTGTCAAATTTACATGGCTATAATAGTAGATATCAAGTTGCAGATTCCTTTTCGCTAAAGCTTCTAATTTTTTTTTAGGAAATCCTATAAAATATGCTAAAGGTGGTGATTTTAGTGCTTTAAAGGCCAAAATGTATGAGATGTGCAAGCATTCATTCATGAAACAAAAAATTAAGTGGAGTTTTTATCAAATAATTGTCATTAGTTGAGTGGGCTACGACACATGGTAGGATCCTATTGGTTGGGGAGATACAATGATGGGACCTCTGGGATGAATCTTTGTCCTGATTGGTGCCTTGTGATTTATTGAGTGTTTTTATTTTCATCCCTACATGAATCTTTCACCGATGAAATATTTATCATTGATCAACTCGGGCAAGTGAAATCTTTGTCAATTATCTCCCTTGTTGGTGCCACAATTATTTACACATTATATGGAAGACTTGTTGGTGGCCTTGGATAATCGATATCCACCCACAGGGAATACATCATTAAGATACATCACAACAAGATACCAATGAGAAGAACAATGATGCAATCCCATAGTATTGAGCAAAACAAAGATAACTTATAAGCATTAAGCCTAAAGTATGACTAGATTTTGATAGCCTTGTAGTTGGAACAAAATAAATAACTATCATGCACAAAGTAACAACAACAACCAATCATGATTAACTAACCAACTAAACCAAACCCTTTATTGTGTGTGTGTGTGTGTGTGTGTGAGAGAGAGAGAGAGAGAGAGAGAGACAGAGTATGAGTTAGTTACAGGATATTCTAGAAGGTTCTAGAATCTAATATATGTAACCCACTTGTACAAAAGAGTCTCTATGCCTTAGTTAAAATGCACATAAGGTCCTGGAAATTGGGATCCATGAAGGGTCTGCATACTTAGGCTTCTTTAGTAATATGTCCTTG
>ML797280.1:0-18696 GCA_009831015.1 Picea engelmannii | reverse complement strand
GCAAGTGTGATTTACTTTCTGCATGTAAGATTTACTTTCCGTAAGTATGTTTTACTTTATACAAGTGAGATTTACTTTCCCCAAGTGTGATTTACTTTCCGCAAGTGTGATTTATTTTCCTGCAAGTCTGGCACCCCTTTTCTGTAAAGTAAAATAAGCAATATAGGTTGGTGACTCGATTAGGCATTTTGATATCTTGTTTTGTGGCATTTTATCGAAATTACTACAACTCAGTGGAAATTACAACATTATACTTGCATATACGGTGCACAACAAATTGTAAGTAAGATACGACCTCAAATTGAGAATTAATGCACAACTCTTCAGTTTCTTACTAAATTAATTAGGAATTAATTCAAAAGTACATCAATCGGAGAGAAGGCATTCCACCCATTATATGAAAAGGGCCTGTAGCACCCTCCTCCTACCACATGGACATCTAGTAGTAGGATGATCTGTAGTGATTCTACATCATCACGGGCCAAAATAATCAACATTATTACTATGAGTAGGCTACCATCTTGTGGTGGAGCATGCTATTAGGATCATTTTTGTTGCAAGTCCACTAGTCAATTCAATAACAAGTCTTGAGTAAAGTAGGGCATTTTTTGACAAGAACATTGGTAACCCCCTAGCCATCATTGTGACCTCGAATGATGATGAATCTTCCATGGTATCTATCTCTAGCATTGAGAGTAATCCATATACCTAGGCAAGACTTCAATCGAAGTCTATAAGGGTCATAAAGAAAGGAAAGTCTAATTGTCGGTAGACACATCATTCATTTACTTTTCACATGAAGAGAAACCAAAAGAGAGAGATTAAGTAGGGGCTACCATTGAAGAAATATTAGTAGAAACACCCCCATTGATATTAAACGGAAGGCTTATAGACTATCCATCTCACCAGCATGGAAATGTCTGTAAAACGTATATAACCTTAGCTCTTTGGATGACGAGAAATACTCAACCAATCAAGCTACAAGTCGAGTCGGAAAGGAAGTAGGAATGAATACCAATCGAGTATAAGGCATGATAAGTCAACCAAGTTGAGTCGACTAAGGAAGCCAAACCAAATTAAAGAGAACCTAGTTGAAATGGGACGGATCTTAGTCGACCATAAGTGATTGCAAGTCGAATGAGAACATGGAGTTGACCAAAGGGGAAGCCAAGTCGAAGTGGGTCGACTATTGGCTAACGAAAATAAATAAGAGGCAAATTCGACAACCAATAATGAAGGGAAACCCTTTGCACATTGGAATCAGTGACCAACAACTTAGAAGAAAGTTTAAGGGGTGAATTTGATCACCAGTGGCGTGTAAAAACATTTTGAAGACCATTTTTAATAACACTGAGGGAGTTTTTGAAAACCCATAACAACTAAAAACGTATGGGAGTAGATTTTTAACATTCATTGACAACGAAAAACGTATAGAGGTCCACTTGAGCATTCACGGACAATGAAAACCATATAGAAGTCGAAATTGATAGCAGGCGAATGGGAGAAAAAATTATATGGTCTGTGGGCAGCTAAAAATACCTCAACAATCCTAGACTTCAATATATAGGTCATCTATGATGTATGGGCAAAGGAAAACACCCAACAAAGTTGAGAATATGCGCAATGACTCTTAAGACGAAATTAGAAACCCCCAAATGAATAGTAATGGATCTAGAAGGAGGGTTGTCGATTTACAAGCTATGAATCAACGTATGGGTATGGTTAAAGAGATGTTAGTCTGTTTACTAACCCATGAGAACCATATTAATATAAAATGAGCTTGGACAATAATTGACACAAAGTTCTCTTTGCAAAAAAAAATACACAGACAATCATTTAGTTACAACGCACACCATTATGCATTCATGAACAATGCAACCACAAACCATCATCACACATAAACTCAAAATTTACATGAGAAACCCAAACAGGAAAATCAACTGTTGGCATAGGGGAAGACCCAGGGTTCAACGCTACAACAACGCACCAACAAAACCCTAACTACTAGCCCTTTTAGCAACACCTGCGAAGAAGATGAAGTCTCACCCGAGGTAGAGGTAGGGGGGGTTGCAGGACTCAAGTGTTTGTAACCTATCTGGGACACAGATATGTGGTTACAATACTTAACATAGCACTTAACAATTAACTTTCAATAGCATTTGACCCTTATTCACATCGTAGGTAAAACCCTAATTACAAAACAACGCAGTATCCAATAAGATCTAACACACCCAAGCACTTAACACATAGAAATAGAGCCGATCTAGCATTCATTCACATTACTAAACATTAGGCTACTATATCAGATGCATCTAACATACATAAAGATGACAACACTAAGCATAAATCACATCAATCACACAAAGCAACCATAACAGAAGATATACGTGGTTCACCCCCAGCGTGGGGCTACGTCCACCAACTCTTCGTCTTCTTTATTATCTTTTGTCAATCTGCTTACATGCACAGAGCCTCAAAACCAACTCCGCATAGGACATGAGATCTACGTGCACCTCACCAGATCCTCCTTCCCTAATCTTGGCACAGCACAGAGCCTTTCTTACAATCACTTGCACTTAGCCCTGCAAGTTCTCAATACACAATATGCACAGAGCTAACTCAATCACATAGATCCAACCGCTTACATCACTTGCACTTAGCACAATACAACACTTAGCACCGCATATCTCTTAGATCTAGTGTGTTTCTTACATCGCCTAGATATCTATTTATACATTACAAAGGGTCCTAAGCATGGGTAAGACCCATGGGCCGACATCCCATACCTGTTACATATACCCTAATCCCAAAAATCCCACAAAGGGGGCGAGATCACGCGATCTCCGCTTCGCCTGGCGCTCTGTCTTCGAATAGCCTGTCGAAGTCCCAAAAATGGTCAAACATGAACAAGGTTCTCCAAAACTTGGTCGAGGGCCAACACCGACATTCTTTTAGCTTCGATCAGGTTCTTTATTATTCTGCAATGGACAAGTTGCATGCTGTCTCATTCGTCTCTATGCTCCTCAATGACATATGGGTAGCCTCTCTACATAATTCACAACCAAAGAAGCCCTTTCTCATTGCGAGGATGCATGATATATAATGTTGAGTCAACTGGAATGATAACTGAAAGGTCAGGCATCCTCAACACTTCAACTTCTTTCTTGTCCGCTTCTCCTTCTTTTGTTTATTTGTTTGTCTTTTCTCACATGTGGAAAACTTTTAATAAAGTCTCATTATTTCTTTTATACAATACATAACATACAAAATTGGACATGAATCGTGATGGCACGGGGCCCTTCACACCAACAAGTTAATCTCCTTCTTCGCCCATAGCCTTAAATTTTTTCTGTGTTGATCATCCTAGAGCTTGTGCCGATACCCAATTGTTCATGTCAAATCCGATTCAAATCACCCACCACCATGACCAAGGAATCGAAAAGTGAGAACTTTGGGTGACTCTATGGGAAAGTTGGTTGTCATTCCAAAGGAACTAAGCACACAATAAGCAAGGGAATTGGTGGATTCCATTGGAAAAGGGTTTGGATTGGCCACCTCAATGAGTGAATCTGTGTGGGAGGAAGTGGTGGATGAGTACCTGTACCTCCACTTGGAGATTAGACCTATTAAGGAAGCCTCACCTTTAGTGTTTTCCATACCCCTATCTTAGTTGGAATTTGGTGGAGTATAAAGACCATTGGTAGTATTAAAATTCATAGGACTTGAGTACAAGTTCATTTTCCACACTCGTAAAAAGGATTCATTAGTTGAGTTGTGAGACAAGCGGGAAACAAACTAGAGTCTTTCAACATACCCCACACTACCCTCGCTATAAAGGAATTTGGAGAAGGGAACATGTCCATATACAATATGTGGTGGATTTACAAAAGATGGATCTCCCCTCCCTCATTAAGATCATAACAAAATCGAGTAAGAAACTGTAGGTGAGATTCAATAACGGGGACGAATATGTCAAGAACCTATAGATTCATATCCTATCATATAAGCAACATATGCAAAAGCTTAGAGAATACAAGGATGTTCTACATCTATAGGTTGAGCAGGCCATTGAAAACAAGTCATGTTGGAGTAAACAGGTTGAGGAGGTCGTCACAATGTTAGAGCTAGTAAATAAATAGGTCGCAGACACTCAAGCCATATACTCTAAGGTCCATGAAGAAGATACAAGGGCACACAAAGAGATGATAAGTTATTTCAAGGAGGATTTACCTCATTTGCTAAAATATTTTACGTTCATATAACAACCTAGAATAATAGTCACTAAGGTGACAACAAACTTATGGCAGATGGTAAAAAATAAATAAGAAGGGATTGCTAAAATTAATAGAGGAGAGAAAACAAAGGTAGGTAGCAAAGAAGGAAAAAAAAGAGGAAATGATTGCACCCATGAAGGTAGAGGCACAGAGAAACAAGGGTGTACTGATTATTGAACTAGTGATCATTGAAGCTTCAGTGCATATGAAGAACCTGGAGTGATTGTATAGCAAGTATTAGAACCTATGGACTAAGTTCTAGAGGCATAATGTTATCCTTGTTGGGACCAAGCAAAGAATTATGTAGTAGATTGACTAATTCAAGGAGAAATATGAGAAAGTATATGTTGAGGCCATTGATTAAAATAATGAGAACAAGATGGAGGAGGCTTAAAGCCTCACACTAAAGCAATATTGTATGGAGGATAACAAGAAACAACTATAGAATCTGGCAAAGGAAATAGGATGGAAATCCTAGTCCCGATTTGTAGTTATAAGGAAAAAGAATAGATAAGTAGAAAGTTGGAGGCACTAAAATAAGTTGCACTTATAGAGAAGGACATAACAAAAACATTTGTGGTGAAGTGTGCCCATGAGATTCAAGAGGCCATCTTTGTGTGGATGTCACTTTTTGAGGAATTGAACAAATTCAAAGAAGCTGCAATTCGTGAGATCCCTAACCTATAACCACTTTTTGAAGAGTACGATGCAACAACCAACTTGGGGAGAATTGGAAGGAGTTATTTGTTGGTGAATACAACTATGCGAGACATTCTCCAGCTTACAAACCTGTGAGATGTGGATCATTGCATCTATGTGAGTCTTTCTCTCAGCTTACAAACCTAAGAGAGCCCCTAAGAAGGGTACATGATTCTTGCCTGAGACAGAGCTAGGAATGTAGAGATGACCTCCTCCATTCAGAGAGTTGAGAAGAAATCCAGATGATTATCCAGTGGGGAAGGCGATCTGTTGAGTTAGATGTGCATGTGGCTGACCACAAGTTGAACGTGTGAAGTCCCAAAGTGTTGGGTGAATCATCATGTGAACATAAATGAAGATGATGTATTAGCCTCCTCTGAGTAGTAGAGTTGATGAGAAGACTCCAGATGATTCTCCCATGGAGGCAGTGGGAAAGAAGATTTGTAGAGTGGACGTGCCTGTGGACGAGCACATGTGAATGTGTTAAGATCTGGTTCTTCTGTGTAATGCAGTGAACCAAAGATATGACATCCCTATGGATGTGCCCCTAGTGGTTGAACACTAGTTGGTGTATCAGATCTGTTGCTATATATTGTTCAAGAGTCAGACCTGCCTGTAATCCTATTTGTTATATAAAGGGTACAGGTCGGCCCCACCTTAATGTGATTAATAATAAATGTAAAAGATAATTAATCTGGTTAATATTAATTATAATATAATAATAATAATAATAATAATTATAATGTGACTTAGAGATGTCGGCCTTGTTGAGCCAAAAGACACTTATGTTGATAGGTTTAGGTTAGTATAAGTAAAGGTAAAATCTCCATTGTGGAAACATATCTTTCATGTGAGTTTGGAAATTTCAGCAAATACATTTACCTGGAAAAAGTGCACACCTCTCTTGGGTGCTATTCTTCTAGGGTTTGAGCACCCTATTGTGTGCTAGTTTTTTCTTGGTGGTTAAGGCATTTATCTTGAAGAATATAGAAAAGGATTTGGATGGGTTTTCTCCCCTTGTTGAGAAGGGTTTCCCAGTATTCTTCTTGTGTTCTTGTGCATGGTGTTTCTTCTTGTGACCTTGGTTGCTGCAACATTATTGTCTATGGTTAAGTTAAATGCTAAAACGGAATGAACTTCGTGCCTAACCTAGCTTATTGAAAAATCAACATGGTATCAGAGCATAGGTCTTGAATAACCCACTGCACAAGCTACAAGCTTTTACCAGTCATCGCTCCTCTTCTGCAGAACCATACGACCCTCCTAGGGTTTCCAAAAAATCTGTACGACCCTCTTCTTTTGAGTGTTTCAGCCCCTAAAACTGGACGTTGAGGCAAATTTTGGCATGGGAGAGTACAGACTTCTCCAAAGCACCTCCAGAGACTCTCAAAATGAATTTTCGAGCATTTTGAAATTTTGGCCCTAGGGTTTCTAGGGTTTCGCAATTTTCTGCAGATTTCTATTTTTAGGGTTTCTGCAGCTCTTTGAAGAAGCCTTAAAGATTAACTGTGTTCTTATAACTTTCAAGGCTTATTGTTGGCACTCATAAGCCCAACAAAACCTAAGGTTTCTAGCGTAGCCTAGCCTAGTTGTTAGGTTTTCTAGCCCAGTTAACAAGGGTTTGTGAAGAATCTAAAATATGATGAACACAACTATTGATGAATGGAAGGAAGATGACAACAAGACAAGTAAGCCAATCATCTACACAAACTCTTACATTGAAGGGCCAGCTTTAAAGTAGCCAGATGACAAAAGGTGACACCATGACTATCTTCTTCATGAAGATCTCATAGGACAAAGATCAACCAAGTGCCATTGGAGAAATCATATCAGCACCCTCAGGTATGCACTTGTATATTTATTATTTGTATCATTGTCATGAGGATAATTACAAGATGAAGGAACCTTTTTTGATGAAGTCATGGATCAAGAGGGATCTCAGTGAATTCAGAGGAACAACAAACTAGAAGTGAGGACTCCAGGTTTGATTGTTATAATTGTCATTCCTCTAACCTATATTTCTAAAGTTTGCTACATTACAAGTAGGTGTTGTAGCCGTGACAACATTATTCAAATTTTTTTGATTCTAGAGATGTACTCATTATTTTCCTTTAAGAGATATTATTTTGTTGGTTTGTTTTGTTTTCTTGTTCCAGATAGGCTAACAAGAAAGGAAGATGTCTATCCCTCAGAGGGAGCCACTTGACTCAGAGGGAATCAAAACTATTTGAGAAAGAGGAAGAATAAAACCGTCATCGAGGCAATCAATGCAATAATGCATAATTAGAATCCTTCTATGATTATATGGGCAGAAGCATGCATGACACAATATATGTTCAAGAGTCTTCACCAGAATTTGAAAAACATAACTGTCGAAGAAGTCTTCACCAGAATAAAGCCTGAGATTGAACTCTTCAGGTTATTTGGGTGCCCAATGTATTTTCATGTACCCAAAGAGAAGAAGTCCAATCTAGATCCTCTAGAAAGAAAGGATACAATGAATATTCAAAGACATTCCAGATCGACATCCCTGGTCAGAGATAGATTGAGACAAGCAGAGACGTTTCCCTTGAAGAAGAGACGGTCTTTCAAAGATCCATAGAATCTCATATGGAGATTGACAGTAAGACAATACCTTCTCCCTCTTTAGCAGTTCAAAGGGAGACAAACATTATTTCAGTTGATCCAGTTGCTCTAGTTGATATGTTTAGAGATATTGTAGTAGGGAATAAAAGGCATACCTAGACTCACTCTGCAAGAGGTAGAGAAACATACAAGCCTCTCAAGGCACATCCCAAGAAAGCAAAAGAGATTTTCGAGCTATCCTTTCGTCATGATCCACTTCATTGATGATGAGCTTCTTGGTATTAGAGATGAAATAAGAGAACAGGTATGGAAAGATGCCATAACAAAATAGCACCAATATATCTTAAAGAATGATGTATAAGACATTATTTAGGGACCAAAAGGGAAGTCCGTGGTAACTTCCAAGTGAATCTATAAGATCAAGCATATAGCTGATGAAAGTGTTGAGAAATACAAAAAAAAATCTATAGCCAGAGGATTATCACAAACAGAGGGAGTTGTCTATGACGAGACACTTGATCCAGTGAACTTGATACACTTCCACCCGTACTACCATCCATACGTTGGAAACTATATTAGATACATAGATTCTTGATGAGTTTGGATTTCAGCAAGAGTGTTGTTGATCCAAACCTATATCATTACAGTGTTGGTGATGAGAGCTTGATCCCGATGATTTATTCAGAAAGCCTTGTTATTGGATACAAGTAATCCTTGAATTCTGAATTCGAGATGAAGAATCTGAGTATGATGCACTACTTCTTGGGACAAGAAGTATGACAGAGGACTGATGAGATTTTTCTGAGTCAAGGAATATATACAGTGAAAATATTAAAGAAGTTTAGTATGACATAATGCAAAATCCACCATGATGGATTTAAAGAAGAAGATTGATGATGATTCAGACGATACTGATCCACAACTGATTGGATCACCGATGTATCTGGTTAACACCAGACTTGATTCATGCCATGGATTGAATGTGCTTAGTCATTTCATGAGTCAACCGAGACAGACTCACTAGAAAACATCAAAACATGTATTGAGATATATACAAGATATGGCTTGAGATATGCCTCTAGTGTGAACTTGAGTGTGCAGGATATGCTGATTTAGATTGAGCAGAAAGTACAATGAACCGGAAAAGCACATCCGACTGATGTTCTATCGTGAAGTTTTCCATGGTTTCCTAATGCAACAGGAAACAAAACTCTGTGGCCTTGAGTACCACAGAGGCATAGTATATAGCATCGAGTGTGCGAAGCAATGTGGCTTCACAAGATTCTAATAGATTTACTTGACCATAAGATGGATCCTATGATGATAACCAAGAGCCATGAGTAAAGCTCCCTGAGAATCCAATGTTTCCCGATGGATCAAAATACGATGAGATGAAATATCCTTATATCAGAGATATGATGCAGAGGAAAAACATACACATGTAGTACCTTCCTACACATGAGGAGATTGCAGATATCTTCACCATATTAACTTTGTGAAAAATGGCTCCCTAGTTGAGAGGGAGTGTCGATAACTCCAGCCAAGACAAAATTCAAAATACATCCATGTGAGACTTGGAATTATAAAGAATGCCTCCCTAGCTGAGAGGGAGTGTTGATGAATGCAACTATGTGAGACATTCTCCAGCTTACAAACCTGTGAGATGTGGATCATTGCAACTATGTGAGTCTTTCTCTCAGCTTACAAACCTGAGAGAAATCCCCTAAGAAGGGTACGTGGTTCCCACCTGAGATAGAGATAGGAATGTAGAGATGACCTCCTCCATTAAGAGAGTTGAGAATAACTCCAGATGATTAACCAGTGGGAAAGGCGATTTTTTGAGTTAGATGTGCCCGTTGTCGAGCACAAGGTGGACGTGTGAAATCCCAAAGTGTTGGGTGCATCGTAATGTGAACATAAATGAAGATGATGTATTAGCCTCCTCTGAGCAACAGAGTTGACGAGAAGACTCCAAATGATTCTCCTTTGTGAGGCAGTGGGAAAGAAGATCCGTAGAGTGGACATGCCTGTGGACGAGCACAGGTGAACGTGTGAAGATCTGGTTCTTCTGTGCAATGCAGTGAACCAGAGATATGACATCCCTATGGATGTGCCCCTAGTGGATGAGCACTAGTGGGTGTATCAGATCCTTTGCTATATATTGTTCAAGAGTCAGACCTTCCTGTAACCCTATTTGTAATATAAAGGGTATAGGTCGGACCCACCTTAATGTGATTAATAATAAATGTAAAAGATAATTAATCTGGTTAATATTAATTATAATATAATAATAATAATAATAATTATAATGTGACTTAGAGAGGTTGGCCCTGTTGAGCCAATAAACACTTCTGTTGATAGGTTTAGGTTAGTATAAGTAAAGGTAAAATCCCCATTGTGGAAACATATCTTTCATGTGAGTTTGGAAATTTCAGCAAGTACATTTACTTGGGAAAAATGCACACCACTCTTGGGCGCTAGTCTTCTAGGGTTTGATCACCCTCTTGTGTGCTAGGTATTTCTTGGTGGTGAAGGTCTTTCTCTTGAATAATATGGCAAAGGATTTGGCTGGGTTTTCTTCCCTTGTTGAGAAGTGTTTCCCAGGATATTTCTTATGTTCTTGTGCATGGTGTTTCTTCTTGTGATCTTGGTTGCTGCAACATTATTGTCTATGGTTAAGTTAAATGCTAAAATGGAATGAACTTCATGCTTAACTTAGCTTATTGAAAAATCAACATGATTGGGGTGTTGTTGTGGCCCCATTTAACTAAGTATGAGCAATGTAGAGAGGTAACCATTAGAATATGGATTTGTCAAGGACATATTACTAAAGAAGCCTAAGTATGCAGACCCTTCATGGATCCCAATTTCCAGGACCTTATGTGCATTTTAACTAAGGCATAGAGACTCTTTTGTACAAGTGGGTTACATATATTAGATTCTAGAACCTTCTAGAATATCCTGTAACTAACTCATACTCTGTCTCTCTCTCTCTCTCTCTCTCTCTCACACACACACACACACACACACAATAAAGGGTTTGGTTTAGTTGGTTAGTTAATCATGATTGGTTGTTGTTGTTACTTTGTGCATGATAGTTATTTATTTTGTTCCAACTACAAGGCTATCAAAATCTAGTCATACTTTAGGCTTAATGCTTATAAGTTATCTTTGTTTTGCTCAATACTATGGGATTGCATCATTGTTCTTCTCATTGGTATCTTGTTGTGATGTATCTTAATGATGTATTCCCTGTGGGTGGATATCGATTATCCAAGGCCACCAACAAGTCTTCCATATAATGTGTAAATAATTGTGGCACCAACAAGGGAGATAATTGACAAAGATTTCACTTGCCCGAGTTGATCAATGATAAATATTTCATCGGTGAAAGATTCATGTAGGGATGAAAATAAAAACACTCAATAAATCACAAGGCACCAATCAGGACAAAGATTCATCCCAGAGGTCCCATCATTGTATCTCCCCAACCAATAGGATCCTACCATGTGTCGTAGCCCACTCAACTAATGACAATTATTTGATAAAAACTCCACTTAATTTTTTGTTTCATGAATGAATGCTTGCACATCTCATACATTTTGGCCTTTAAAGCACTAAAATCACCACCTTTAGCATATTTTATAGGATTTCCTAAAAAAAAATTAGAAGCTTTAGCGAAAAGGAATCTGCAACTTGATATCTACTATTATAGCCATGTAAATTTGACACTTCCCAAGACCATTCAAACGAATAACCACGGTCTTCATCTGGGTCTAAGTGTATTTCTCATATAAGTCTTTCTATTCACCCCCTTTTCATTTTTTCTCATCTAAAAATAAACTTTCACCATGCTAGAATGAAATAATCTTTTGATATTATGCTAGCTGTGGGAGATATTAACCTCCATGTGTAACCCTGAAAATAATATAATATTTCGGGAAGCAAGAAGAAACCTTAAAGCTTTGGACATAACCCTAGAAGACAAGTCGGCTAAAGAAAATATTTAATATTGAGTTTTTAGCCTCCAGAATGAGAAGTCGGCCCAGACAACTAAGGAGAAGAAGTATAAATACAGGATGCCATATCTCATTTGAGACACACAACTCGCAACTACATAAATGTAAGAGTGCACACTACAGAAACTGAGTAAGTGTGCAAGTCTCGAGAGTAGATCCAGCTGCAGCTACTGCAACCTGTATTCTCAGTTTAGGCTTGGTCTTTCTATTGGTTATGGTTTGGACTTTCTGCCTTGTGTACTAACTTTGGAGAGAGGTACGCCACATTGATTGGCTATTAGGCCTAGGGTTTTCTTCCAAAACTATTCTCTGTCAAGGTTAAGGTGCTCGGGGGTGGCTTCAGCCTATGGTTGGGTGACAATATTGCTATATTGTCTATGGTTAAATGAGCACACCTATTATTTCTAACAGGTTATGGGCCCACACTATCTTTGGACAGTCTAACCGTTGGAAGATAGATTGGGAGTATTTGCTCAGTTACAGTTGCAGTTGCAATCAGTTTTTGCTGCAACAACGAAATAGTAACCCTCTTGTTGAGGCACCTTAAGTGAGGAGATTGACCTAACTTATGGATAGCCTAGTGCGCCCTAACCCAACACACCTCCTAGTACTCTCAACAATCTAAGACGCCAAGTTTATGTTTTTGGTCAAAGTCAAAGGCTGACCAAGTCAAAGCAAATCATGACTTACTCTATGAAGTCAGAAAAAAAGTTAGAAGAGGCTTCTAACTTTAGAGCACGAAAGACAAGGATTGAACTCATCCTTGCCAAAAATAAAAATAAAAATAAATAAATAAATAAAGTGTTGGATATCGTGAAAGGAAAGATTGTGGAACCACAGGTTGAAGAAGGAAAAGAGAAGGAACCTCGTAACATTGCAATTATGGAGAAGTTCAAGTACAATGACATCAATGCCATGAGTATAAGAGTGGACTCTGTAAAAGAACGATTGACACCCTACATCTCTCATCTTGACTCATCTAAGAAGATGTACGATGCCCTAACTAACCTCTTCTCAGTCAGAAACATTGGAAAAGTAATGAGTCTGAAGAATGAGCTCCGTGACATGAAAATGAATGATGATGACAAAATAACATCATACTTTGTGAGAATCTCTCAGTTAAGAGATCGACTACAAGCTATTGAAAAAATCATTTCAGAGAAGGAACCAGTAAATATAGTACTCAATGGTCTTCCCAAGACATGGGATGCATTTGCCACAATCATGAACACAAGGAAGGAGTATCCCACATTTGAATAACTTTGGACTTGTTGTGCACAAGAAGAATAAAGGATTAGCACAAAAGATAAATTCCAAAGGAAAGATGATGATCAAGCCTACACAACAAAGTTCAAGAAATTAAGGAATAAGAGAAAGTTTGACTCAAGGAAGAAACCAAATCAAGAGAAAGATATTTCAAAAGTACAATGCTTCAATTGTCGAAAATATGGTCACTACAAGAATCATTGTCCCGAGTTAAAGAAAAGGAAGGAAACACATGAAGCATCAGTTTCCGAAGAAAGGGAATCCTCAAAGAAGGCCAAGTAGGATAAAATATACTTCTTCTTATAAAATAAGGTAACAATATTCTTCATAGTTCTTGTACATACCATGTTTACATAGATTCTGTACACATCTTGCATATCTATTTCTTAGAAGATAAGATGTTCAAGTGAAAAAATACCTATGGAATAATAACCATATAAGGATTGCTATCATGATGACTATAAGTCAAGCAATACACATGAGAAGATGAAGTACATTGACAATCCTTGGTAACAATTTCTGTGGAAGCTATTATATAAGTAACAACTGCTAGATAAGTCGAAATCAGAATCAAACTTGAAGAGACCCAGAAGAAGTCAAAACAAAAAGAGGTTAGCAATCAAGAGGAAATTAGAAAAAGACTTGTGACACTTTGTAGAAGGCAATAAGGATGCATATGGAAGCGTGGACTCTCTTAGATGGAGGGAGGTGATTACATAATTCCAAAAGAAGAGCATGCATTCATGCATGAAACAAGGATTAGGAGGGAGCTAATCCTAAATAACATGATCCATTGAGGATTATGAAGTATCTATCCGTGTTCCCATTGAAAGTAGCAGCCATGAAAAGCAACACGTGTTTAGTTTGACTTTAGAAGAAGTCTTCTTCGAAAAGAAGCCTTAAAGTATCATTGGTTGTCCATATACATCCATGATCCTATGATGAAAGGAAGAAGTTGGAATCTCCAGGGCATGGAATCTATAGAAATCTCCATGGATCCAAGAGCTAAAGAGAAACATGAGGAAAAACATGAAGATTCCAAGAGAGAAAGAAAATCCAGAACAATCAGTTATTATACCAAGAATCACAAGACTACCAGCTTGGTTTGAACCTACTAGAAGCAATCAAGCAGAAGAAATGGAAGTTATGATTGTGAAAAAAGGATTATGAATGAAAGCATTAGGAGATTCAGAACTAGAGGTTCTTCCAGAAGGAGGAGAAGACTATGATAACAACTTGTTCCTATAAACCAGATACACCTCTATATTAGCTATTATATCTCTTGCAGTATCCAGGGATTGAAGATTACATCAGTTGGTTGTAAAAGACTGTTCTCCCAATAGAGAATTTGAGGAAGAAGCTTATGTAAAGCAATCTCAAGTTTTTGAGGTATACTAGAAAGAGACCCATGTATGCATATATAAGAATACCTTGTATGGATTCAAACAAATTGATGCAAAGTATCTCATATATAACATAAGTGCGATGAAAACTTTCTATGACAAAGACAATGTATCATAATAGTTACTCAGAAGTTTGGGATGATGGATTGCTAATCCATGGAAAACTCAAATGATGACAAAAGAAGTGCTACTTGGATATGTTTAAGCTTGAGCCTTTCCACGATGTCATGAGCTAGTAGGAAACATAAGTGTTGAATTCGACCATGATATATATTGTAATGATCATAACTACATGAAGCCTTCAGAGAAAACCAGTGTTCCATAACAAACCAATGTACATTGAGATCAAGCATTACATTCTCCATGACGAAGTCCAAAAAATAAAAGTGGTTCTCCAATATATCTCCACAGATGAGCAGATAACAGATATTTTGGTAAAACCTCTGTCTAAGATGAAAATTTTGCAAGCTGGGGCTCGCGTAGATGACTTCCTTATTGAAAAAGGAAGAGATTACTCCCAGGTTGGGAGGGAGAACTGATGTGTTATTGATTTATGGACAGTCATTTTTCAGTTCGAAAAATGGTCCAGGATGAGCAGTTCCTTTCCAGTTCAGAAAGTGGTTTGAGATTTTTGACGGATAGGCATTTTCCAGTTCGGAAAATGGTCTAGATCGAACAATCATTTTCGTAATGAAAATGGTTCGACAGATTGTTGATATACCATAGACATAGATTCCCCTTGTGGCCAGTGTGGGGGAATGGTCTAGGACATTCATTCTTCTTGGCAATCACTCTGAGTAGTGGTCAAGTAGAATGGTCCGCCTCGTTGGGAATTCATTCTTTTGAAGTTCACAGTTGTGAGTAGTTTTGAAGAATGGTCTGTTTTGGAGGTTGGTGTAGGAGAGTCATTTCCATTATGAAATGGTCTGGATAATCATTCCCTAGGGCAGACTCATTCTATCTAGGTTGCACTATGGTTGGTGCTGGAGGAATCGCCCAGTTAGGTGAATGGTCTAGGTTCAACAATCAAGGACAAGCATTCCCTAGGGAAGACTCATTCTCTCCAGGTTGCACTATGATTAGTGCTGGAGGAATGACCCAGTTAGGTGAATGGTCTAGGCTCATAAATCAAGGACAATTATTCTTCTATGATTGTGAATAATAGTCTAGATAGCCCATGGCTAATGTTTTACTTTCTGAGGGCAAATGCTCTTCCATATCTCACAGATGTGAGTGGGAGAATGGCCCAAATGACTCAGTTTATATCATGATATTGTTTCTATGCAGGTTGATATCATATGATATGATTGCTATGGGGACTATATGTCTCTGGACAGTAGATGTATGCTACTGTGGTGGATGTGTTCCACCGGTTGTGACTATGTGTCACGTGCACTACTTGGTGTGGTTGTGTACCATTGAATAGTAGTTGTGTACTACTATGGATAGACACAATTGTGCTATATTGAATGACATTGTTCTCATTGGCATGTAGACTATCAATAATGTTGAAAATGATTATCAGCTAGATGGATAGTCAATATGCTGGTGGACAGACATTCTCCAGGTGGAAAATGGTCCAGGACATTTATTCTTCTAGGACATATGTCTGGATTAGAATAATAGTCCTTGTAGCCCATGCCATGAATTCCAACATCCGTTGAAATAGTTATTCTTCTAGGACATATGTCCATATTAGAAGAATGGTTCTTGGATCACTCTGTGGAGTGAGTGACTTATTCAGTATCATGCCTGATTAGTCAGATGGAGTATGGCTTTGAGAGATGATGCAGTTGATGCTATAAGATGATATTGATAATGATGAGGGTGCTCGTGATCTAATCATGAGATATCTTGTATGGCTATGATGATGTTACCGATTGAATGGTATGTTTGTGCTCAAGGCCATTGCTTTCAATACCTCCCTAGCTAGGAGGGAGTGTTGATATACGATAGCTGCGGGAGGTATTAACCTCCACGTGTAACCCTGACAAGAATAGAATATTCTGGGAAGCAAGAAGAAACCTTAAAGCTTTGGACATAACCCTAGAAGACAAGTCAGCTAAAGGAAATATTGAATATTGAGTTTTTAGCCTCTAGAATGAGAAGTTGGCCCAGACACCTAAGGAGACCCAGACACCTAAGGAGAAGTAGTATAAATATAGGACACCAGATATCATTTGAGAAACACAACTCGCAACTGCAAAAATGTAAGAGTGCGCACTACAGAAACTGAGTAAGTGCGCAAGTCCGGAGAGTAGCTGCAATTGCAGCTACTACAACCTGTATTCTTGGTTTAGGCTTGGACTTTCTATTGGTTATGGTTTGGACTTTCTGCTTTGTGTACTAGCTCTGGAGAAAGGTACGCTACATTGATTGGCTATTAGGCCTAGGGTTTTCTTCTAGAACTATTCTTTGTCAAGGTTAAGGTGCTCGAGGGTGGCTTCAGCCTATGGTTGGGTGACAATATTGCTATATTGTCTATAGTTAAACGAGCACACCTATTATTTCTAACAGAATCGTGAGGAGAAGAAAAGGTGGGGCGATGAATTTCCCTATAGAGAAAACTCAACCTAAGGTAGTACGAGCATTATCTCACACCATTAAGTCAACCCCTTCCTCCTCTTCATAAAATACAATCTCCTCTCCCTAGCTATGCTAAGAGGGACCCCCAACACAACTGGTGTTGGTTCCTCACATACCTCTAGCTCTTTTTCTTCCTAGATTGTCAACATCCAACCCCTTGATTCAATTGATCCCATTGTTTTGCTTAGATGAGAAAATTAGAGAAGAAGAGCTTGAAAAAATCTCTATGGATGCACAAGATCCTTCTAACCCTACCACACACCCTTGGATGTTTATTCATCATGTTGATGAGAGTGGACAATTTACTATGAAAACCTTAGATCTCTTAGCTCTTGAGCCCTATTGTGAGATGATGCTTGAGGATTAAAAGGCTATGTAACTAAGATTCCAAACCCCTCAATTGCAACCTTCACATAATATCAATTTGGAAAAAAGTAGCAATACCATTGTGTATGAAAAATATTATCGGACCTCTTGATAAAATGAGAGCTCAAGGTACATGTCATGTTCCCTATAAACAACGAACAAGTATTTGACAGCAAGAGTGAGGGCGTTAGAAGCTGAAAAATAAATAATGGAAAGCAAATTGGTGGTAGCAGGGAAAGACCCATAGGCACTTGGTGAAGTTTCCACTCTACTAAAGGAAAAATGAGGGGAAATAATAGATGCCTTAAAGGGATGTCACAATGCATGATCCTTCCCTTGGTTCAATAGATGGGTGGAAGAAAAGTAGAAGTTGAAAGAAGAGATCAACTTCTTGAGTAGTGAAAGCATTGTGCTCAATATCAAGAATAAATCCTTAAATGAGTGAGTGACATCATTAGAAGTGGAAAAATATGATGTTGTAGAGCTAAATGCACATTCAGATGAGGTTTGGGAGGAAATCCTAATTCTAAAAGATAAAATTTGAAGAGTAGAGATGGAACGAGTACCTATACCCCCATCGTAATAACATAAGTAGGGGATTCTAACACTTTTTTGGTCTAACAAAAAATGATGAGTTGTTGAAAGAGGTTGAGGATTGGAAGGTAAAACAACATGAGGCTTCGAATTAGGCGGTCGCAACACAATCTTTAGTCGATAAAATAAAAGAGGACCTAAAGAAGCAGGGACAAAAATTGGATGAAGCCTTGAAAAATCTATTAAATGTAAAGCTTGAGTTAATCAAGGACAATGAGTAAAAGCATACACATAAGATAAGTATGAACACACCCTAGAAGCATAGATGATTTTAGGGGCTAAATTTAGCAAATGGGATAATTTTCCATGTTTTTTCCCCAAAAAATATTCGTCGATTTCCATTTTTTCTAGAAACAATTTACCCAAATTCCATAGAATAAAATTATTTTACCTTAAAAATCGCCAAAATTTTATAGAAACTATATAAAATCCTTAGAAATTTGAATATTTTTACCAAACTATCGCTAACCATTTTACATTTTGCATATTAAGGAATAGTAAGATTAGCTTAGGTTTATACATTTTAATATAAATTTCCATCCTTAAAATTATCCCTGCCTAGAGGGTGCCACATTGCACATAAAACTCCATACAATCAAAAGTGATATGTGGGGATACATTGTTGATGATGCACCCAGGAACAAAGAGCACCTACAGTTTTACTTAGAATTTGACAGTTTCCACGAGTAAGTGAGAAAATACTTGGATAATGCTCAGAGGGATGTGGAATATGAAGGCCAAGTGGCCAATGAGGTGAGCAAGGTTGAAAATAAAATCACCACCCGATCACTTGATCTGTTGGGAATCAAAGATAGAACCTCTAGTTCAATGGATGTAGATGCTTGCACTAGGAATCTTTGGAATTGGAACAATGCCAATGGAAAAGCTATATACTCAAACTTC
>ML797279.1:470917-497183 GCA_009831015.1 Picea engelmannii | reverse complement strand
TGAGCACTAGCGAGGTTATACAATAATGCAGTTAATCTAAATACTGTTGACATGATTCTCTTTATAAATGACGACTTGAATGATATCTAAGTATATTCTTGGCTCTGTTACATGATGCTAGATAGTTCAAGTTTTTTGTATGTCCAGTCGATAAGTAGGATAGTTGAGAAATGATTAGGGCTTATTTCTTTATCATAAGAGCAAACATGCAGCTATTCATTTCAAGAGTAGTTTTAAATTCTTGACTAAACTTAAGGAGCTGAAACACTGTTAAGTTAAGATGATCTTTACATTTTTTGACTGTATTGTTCAGCCTCTTACAGCACTTCCAGAAAGAAAATGCAAGCGGTGTGGTTTTTATGAAGAGGACAAACTAACAACAGATGATACATTTGATGAGTGGGAGCTCTGTCCCGATCAATTTAGTCCAGCACCTGAAGGGAGATATAAGCACTCCAAAATAAAAGAGTTCAATGCAACATTCTTTTGTCCGCAATGCAATGCTGATTCAGGTAAATCAATTTTGGAATGGTTGGACCTCAACATTGTGGAATCAGTTCTTTTATTTTAGTTTAACTCCGCAAGAAATTAGAATTGGCTTTAAGGTTACGTTTAGATATATCTGCTGGATGGATTTTTTTCCCTGATGCATCTAAGGATCATTGTGTGCACATTTATTTTTCTTTTATACCTTGTTTATTTAGAAAGGTATCCCTAATATCAGAGATTCAATGAGATCCTTCTTGACTTGCAGGGTCAGATCCTGTAAGCCCAAGTTCAGCTGACTCCAATAAAAGAGGCAAGTCCAAGCTTGTAATTGTGATTTGGTGTATAAGTTTTGTTGCTATTTTAGCTATGGCGGTATTTCTATACAAACTGTGGCAGAAAAAGAAGAAGGAAGAACAAGCAGCACGCTTTTTGAGACTTTTTGAGGAAGATGATGATCTTGAAGTAGAGTTGGGTCTCAAGAATGAGTTTTAACTATAAATTTGTAAACAGAGTGTAATATAATTAAGTGTAAAATTTACTTGTTTTGTCAAATTAGTGCACTGTAATATATGTTTAGTTCTCTTTATGTACATATGATATAACTGACTGTTAAAATTTGAATTTTGTGTCAATTTTGTGTTAGTAGTTTGAGAAAATTGATGGCTTGGCATTAAGATACTTGGGCGTTTGATTTTTTTTTATTAGTGGGTTTTCCTAACATGTATGGTTCAGTCATCTTTGGACTGATATCCATCATAGAATTTAATTTTTGACCATCATTTTTCTTTGTATCCTCTTCATACAATTTTAGCCGTTCACATTTGTGTTAAGAGGTATTGAATATTAAGTTAATTGATTTTGAAACATAAAATTACCCAGGTGTACAACTTTTGGAAGATTAGAAGCTTGGTCTTGAATTTGAATTCATTGTGTTCTAAAAAATATTGAACTTGTGACTTTGAAAGTTAAAGCAAAGTTTTAATAGCGGTGCATAAGCCAACTAAGCCAAACACCTCAGTCTAAGAAGTGAATGTTACAAATGCAATGAAAACATGTGATGTAAAAAACCCCATGGAATACCACTCTTTTGAAAATTTTCTTTTTTTAATTAAGTCCATACAGACAATAATTTTGGATTTCACCTTCGGAATTAGAGCTTCTAGTGCTTGGTATTTGTAGCTCCTTATTTCTGGCTGTTACGTATCTTAATCTTATGTCAATTTTACATGGGGAGTTTTACCTTTAGATAGCTGATATAGAATCGAGCCTAGAACCCGACAAAGGAAGGACAAAGACAAAAGGCCGCGGAAAAACTTATTTAATTATTTGTTTTTTAATGTTTTTGTTGTTTTAATTGTTTATTTTCATTTCAACTATTTATTTTATCACTTAGGTTTTATAATTTTTATTTATAATTTTTTAATGTTGGAAATACTAATCATATACATTTTTTCCCTCTATATTATTTTTATTTTCATATTTTTATTTATTAATATAATAAAAATAAAATATGGTTTTTATTTTTATATTTTTATTTATTAATTTTATTTCAAATAATAAAAATAAAAACGAAATGAGATTATTAAATTTTTAAAATAGAAAAAGATAAAAAAAAATATTAACTAAAAAATGAACGGATTTTCTAAAATTAATTGTGCTAAATATACTATTTTAATGGCTTTTAAATAAATTTATAGTGAATTAAAAAAATTCAAACATTTATTTCACAAAAAAAAATTGAATAATAATTTTAATTTTTGGTTTTAATTAATTTGTAATAGTATTAAAATAAAAAAAATATAGTGTAAAACTTACCAAGACTATTACATTATTATTCATAATTGATCTATTATTGATGCATTCATATAAGAGCCAACTGAGAAAGGATATTGTAAAGTGCATACTTTGAGAGATATTTTTCATGATATTTCTTATTTGAAAATTCTTCAATGATGATGACAAGCTAAACAATTTTTCATAGTGGAATAAGGAAAACAAAAAACAGGTATTGGGTGAATGGTTAGTGTGTGGGTGAGATAATTAGTGAGTTAGTGAATTAACATTTAGTGAATTAGTGTTTAATGTATTAGTATGTCGTTTGATTAGTCATTTAGTGGTATATGAGTTATTAGTTTAATGATTATCTAGTTAGAGGGTCAATGGTTAGTGTGTTGATTAGTTGGCTAGTAGTTTAGTGGGCCATGGGTTAATGTGTTGGTGGGATAGATGAGTAGTTAGTTAGTGGGTTAGTGGTTAGAGGTTTAGCGAGTTAATCGATTTATTGTGTTATGGGTTATTGAGTTAGTGGTTAGTGGGTTAGTAGGTCTAGTGGGGTAGTGCACTAGATGGCTAATGGGTAGTGTTATTGGATTAATTGTTATTGGTATTAGTTGGTTAATTGGTTACAAGTTAGGGATTCATGTTTAATGGGTTAGTGGTTTAGTGTGTTAGTGTAAACTTGTTAGACAATGAATGGTATAGTGAATTACTAGGTTAGTGGGTTGGTGGTTTAGTGTCTTAATGTATTAGAGGGTTACACAATCAATGATTTAGTGGGTTGGTGGGAATTATGGTTTAGGAGTTATTGGTTGAGTGAGTTAGGTGGTTACTTGGGTAGGAGTTATTAGGTTAGTGGATTAGTGGTTAGTGGTTTACATGTCAATGGTTAGTGGATTATTGATTTAATGCGTTACATGTTAGAGATTAGAATGCCAATGGGTTATGAGTTAGTGAGTGGTGGGTTATAGGTTAGTGTGCTAGTGATTCGTGTGAGAAAATGCACATGGCCACATAATCTTAGCAAAACAAAAAACTCACAAATTGACACATGATAGAGATAGTAAAACCCTTAAGGAGAAACATCCATGGAGATAATGGGCAGTGCTCAATTATTTCTCTAAAACTTATTCTTTTTGTACAATGAGGACTCGAGCCATTTATTTATAAAACAAATATTTGCATGCAAATTATATTCAAATTGCTCTTTTATTTTTAGTTCATCAAGTCGAGAACTGAGATTCTCCAAGTTAAGATTACTTGAACTTGAGAATTATCCATGCAATGAATAGTTAAGATTACTTGAACTTGAGATTTATCCATGTTAAGTTAAGATTTGGTGTGCGATAGTTACAATTAGTTTATGCAATGGATAAATTTATGCATGGGCCACACCAATCCTTACATGGATGGATTTTTTTGGGTGTTTCTTCTCGACTACCACGAGTTTCAAACTTGGCCGCCTTACAAAACAAAACCTTCGAAATCCAATCGTGCTAGTGGGATTTGACTATTGTGCATAATTTATTTATTTTCATTTGCACACGGAATTAAATATTAATTAATATGGTGCATATAATTATGCACCAAAATCCCCTTTTAAGATTGACTTGGGAGTTGAGGCGAGGTAAGGAGGATGTACATGCTATCCCTCGTAAAGACAACTTCCTTCACTCCTGGAAAGGATTAAAGATGCAGGAACTTGACTTCAATGAGTGGCTTCATGAAAATATTTGTAACTTGATATTTGTTGTATATAGTGCATATAGACCTCAATGTGTTTTGTACGTTGCTGCTCAATTGGATTGGTGCAATATGGATCATTGATGTTAGACTATGAGTCCCTAGACAATCATAAAGTCCAAGATCACCTTCTCATGAATTGTCATCCTTATCCACTGATGAAGTGTCATCCTTATCTACTGTACTATATATTAATATCATTGAATGAATACATGTGTTGAAAATGACCAAAGCATTTTCTATCAATTCTCGTCTTTTGTTGTGCTTGCTCTATTTCTTAACATGGTATCATAGCTCTTTAGTCTTAAGGGCTTGATAGCTTCTTCATGGTAGTGATCCATGGGATATGAGATGTCTTGATACAATGAGATTTTTCGTTGATTCATGGTGAGAAAGTTAGCTCAAAGCAAGATGAGTCATGAAAAAGTGAAGAATTCAAAATTCTCTTGGTTTCCTATTGATTTAATTGGCCATTGTTTTCTTAATATATCTTGGTAAATGTTTTCTTTACATCTTACATTGTAGATCTCCCCTATGTGAAGAAGGAAACAAAATGGAAAATTCAAATCTAGTTGTGAACATAATAGATCTAGTTTATGAAGATAAGGCTCCAAAGATTTGGCAAATTTCCAAGTTCTTTTAGATTAGTTCCTCTCACTGTTTGCAAGCTTGTCATTGCCAAACCCCATAATCAAATTCCCAAAATCTGAACTCCTCCGATTGCCACCAGATCATTGTGAATTCAACTTCTTCAACCTCTTAAAATATGTCTGTAGTTCAATAATACTCGAAGATATCCATCCTTTTGTTTGAGGGAATGCACACACTTTTTAAAACACCAAAATTATTATACACATTACTTGTGAATGGAGTAGTCACAAAGCATTTGTATTGATGGGATGTGTATTTTTGAGCCTCTTGACTTGTGTGAATGTAGACGGGTTGTATATGTAGTCGACACAAGCTTAAAGTCCATTCATTTGGATATGCTTGAGGTGCCCAAACTCTAGTGCCTATAGCATAAATTTTCTTACTCTAGGAGTTTTGGCATGCATAGTGGTGTTGATAAGCTGAGTAACAAATAAGACACCATTGAGCTAATTGTCTATAATTCTCTTTGTCTACCTCATGGGGTAAGTCCATTTGAAGGCTAGACATTATCTTCTTCTTAAAAGGCGATAAGGAGTAGATCATGACCTTCGAGTGAATAGGAGGCCCCTTAGCCTACCAACACTAAGTTTCCTCAACAAATTAGTATATTGTGCATATTGTGCAACTAGTGTTGGCCATTTGGAGTTTCTTGCAGGTATTTCCCTTTTGCAGAGACAATGATTTATTCTATCATGCATTTAGTTGAGAAGAAAGTGGTACAATTTCTAAGTTTTAGTGTCTGCAGATTTCTGACCTGTAAAGAGTAAGGAGGAAAAAATCCCACATGTTAAGAGAGGCACAACGATCCATAAAAGAAGAATTCATTCCATTGGTGAACACACAACCTAATGAGTAGATCTTGTGGAACAAGAATTTTTGGATGCAGTGGAGTTGTTTTCTAGTGACCATGCTCACCATGAAAACACATGCAAAGGATGTATATTATTTGTTTTAATTGATGGTTTTATTCCAAGTACAAGTAAAATGAATTTTTATTTATTGGGACAATTGTCTACAATCAATCATGTTTTAAAGCATGAGATGGATTCCTCTTTGATTTTATGCATAGTTAAAATCCTTTTGTGACTATATCATTGTAATAAAAAAGGTTATATCTCACATGCCTCTTACTTTATAATTACACAAATTGAGAATGTATAATAAGATGTAATTTTTGGTGGGAAAACTTGGAAATTATTTGATGGCTTAACCCTAAATTGATATTGATATTCAACTTGGTATATAGGGTGATTGGTATGGTTTTACTATCCCTACCAAATCATTTTTTTTGGGAAGAATAGCTTAAACTTATAAATAAAGGGAAAACAATCTTCAAGAATTTTTTTTTTTTTGGAAGAATAGAAAAGGTTGAAGATTTTTTCAAACATTGAAAGATTTGGGAAGAACAACTTAAATTTGTAAATAAAGAGAAAAGAAGCTTGGATATATTTTCATTGTAATCATTTATGGAAGAATAGACGAAATTTGTAAATAAAGAGAAAACAAGCTTGAAGATCTTTTCAAACATTGAAAGATTTGGAAGAATAGCTTAAATTTGTAAATAAGAAGAAAAGAAGCTTGGAGATATTTTCAAACATTCAAAAGTTTGAAAAAATAAAGTTGCTATTGTTGTGAGTAAAATAGTTGAAGGCTTGGTAAACTTTGAACACGAGTTTTTTGACCCATGTTATGCCTTTGGTGAAAAAGCTTTGTAAGGTTAAAATGAATGAATGTATCTTGATTTGAAGATGAAGTTTTAACTCTCATTGAGGAGAGCGTTATTTATTATACTCTTTAAGTGCAAAGAGCTAATTATATCAAATATAATAAAATGATTGTATATGATTTTTGGATGTGTGATAATCTATTGTGTCTAGTTTTGGCACTTAATTGCAATTTGTCACAACACATATGGAGTAATAAGGCTTTCAAATTATCGATCATTCAAAACATGAAATCTCATGTAATGAGAGGACAATGAGTTGCTTTTTCCTCTAATCTTCATGGAGCATAGTCAGAATGTCAAAGTCAATAGTCTTTTGAACCATTGAATTGAATAAATTAAATCCTTGAATTTTACAAATTGAAGGATACGTCATTCAGTGTGAGCATTGAATTGTACAAAGAGTGGAGTTTTAGATCATTTCAAATTAAAAAATCAGTTGTGACTATTATAAAAAAGATTTGCCTAAAATTGAATAAGGAAGTCATCATCAATCAAAGTGTCAAAAATCATTGTTAAAGATAACTTTGGGGTGCATAATCAGTAATACTTGAGACCCTAAGGTTGAAAACAAACAAACAAACATGATATAAAAGAAACACATGCAAGTGAGTGAGAACAAATGAGCATGACAAGTGAAAAATCTAAAATGGGTAAAGGAAGAAAGTATTTGCAAAATGCTAATAAAAAAATTAAAGAATTATAGAACTCCTTATGTGATTTGAATAATTTGGTTCTTAATATTTATCAACAAATTGATTGAAAGGATAAATTAATTGAATCACTTCACCTAATTAATTAATTGAAAACGAACAACAAATTGAGAACACAGTTGATGCAACTTGTGATACAAATAGCCTTCTACAAATGGTTGATGTTCCTTGTGAGACAAATGACTTAATATAAATGATGGATGTTACCTGTGACATAGATGATCTAATGCAAATGCTTGGTGCTACTTGTGACACAAACGAATTGATAAAATTGTAACATGAGATGGTTGATGATTCCTTACTAGGATATGAGATGGAATTATTTACATTAATGAATTGATAAATGAAACTTTTGCTAAAGATGGATTTTTGAAAGGAGTTGTTTGCATTTCATTTCATATGTCTTTAGGTGTTTCTCTTGAGTTGGATCACATGTTATTGGTACGCTAGTTTGAAGAAGGAACTCCTTTCAATTCCTTATATGAAAGATATAAATTAGAGAGTTTCTTTTCATGGACATTAGTGCACCATCAATGATTATAGTCTAACTAATAACAAAATTATCGACTTAATGAGAACTGTGACTTCAAAACGAGAACTCTAGCCCTTAAAACCCATATTTTTGCATAAAAAAAATGAAAATTAATCCCCAAATCAAAAAGTGGTGCTACCGGTAGCACCATTTTTCTAACGAGATCAAAATTACAACATTTTTCAAGCATGACCTTCACAACTCATATAGTAGCTCAGAAAAACCTTAAAATCAACACCCAAATAAAAAAATGATGTTACCTAAAGCAAAATGTTTTTTTCAAAACGTTAAAATTATAGATAATTTGAAATCTTATTCTTAACAGTTGGTACCATTAAAACCAAAAATTTAAAATCAACCATCAAATTGAAAAGTACTACTACTGGTACCACCCATGCTAAAATTGAGATATTAAAATGACACATTTTTTTAAAGTAGTAAAAGAAATCATCACTACTGTAAATAAAATCATAAAATCAACCCTTAAATTCTTACTTTTAAAATCTTAGTTTATCACTCCAAACGCAAGATAATACATAATGCCATTAAAATATCACCCTATACTTAAAAAAATAAATATCACTTTTTAATAGTTTTTAACTTTTAATAAAAAAAAGTAAATACAAGTTACATTGAATGAAACATAAATTATTTCTTAAAAATATGGTTACATTGTCCATATTCAAAACATATGAGCTAATGTTTTTTACTATATTCTCCATAATCAAAACATATAATTCATAAAACATAGAAATGATTCATAACTTCATGTAATATTATATGTAAGTTAAATGCTCATTTCTAGTTACCATACAAACATCATATGGATAAAATTACATAAAATGTTTCATACACTTATTCAGATTGACTCATGGATTCTGAAATACCATAAGAATCTACATTGTCTTCATATGAATTATTGGATGAAGATGCATATGATCCATACTCTTCTCTGTTGTTGATGAATGCACCATATGAGTCTATATGCATGCCCAACATTTCATATGTCAAAGTCCTTTTAGATCTACGACTAGGTTCAATAGACTCCCATCTTGCAGTTATTTCTTGTGGCAATAACCTCTTGATAATCTCTATTGTCCTGAAGCAAAGAGTTCATCTCTTTGTCAAATTGAAGTCGTAAACAAGTATGTCAACATCCTCTAATTTTAAGAGGTCAGTGCGATGATGAGTTGTATTTTGACCCTTTATTTTTCTCTTTCTATTGACATGTTTCTCAACCATTATCTATGGTTTTTACACACAATTGAATGGGTGTGTACCTGTTACATACCGATGCACTTCAATTGCTATAACATCTTCATTTTCTTTGCCAATCTTTATAACCTTTGCAATGCAAAATGGATAACCATGTGGATCTTTGGTCGTTAAGACTGCAATCATGCTACCCTCCTTAATATCATGCACTAAACCCCTGTAAAGGTCTTTCATGGCATCACGTTGTGCGCGCGATCTTTGAGAACCAATATACATTTCTCTTTCCTCTGCTTGTGTAAACTCAATAACACCTTGAGATTCTTGTTGTTAAACAATGCTTCTTTCTTCAGATTCATTTGGCATATTTTGTGGCCAATGAAATAGAGTCTTCAAAAATGTATCTTCATTTGTTGAGCTTGAAATTATGTCACTTTGATCATTAAAAAATGACTCCCACCCAACAGAATCAACAACATCAAAGTACTCATATGTATCTTTAATGGACTTTTTTATTTCTTCCAGACATTCAGAATAATCTACAACTCTATTACACCTCCGTGCATTGTGGATTTCAACAACTGATTGTAATAACAATAAATTTGATGCAAATATTGGACGATCTAGAATGAACTTCAAAAGTGCTAAACCCGATGAAGGCCTCCATTCTACAGTAGTTGAATACTGCTTTCCCCATATACATGTTTTCCCATCAACTTCTTTGAAACAAAATTGATGTTGGAAGCTAATGTCATTAAGTTTCTCAACACATTTTTCTTCACCATGCGATCCCTGAATAAATCTTCGCATGTCAAAAATTTATTCTAATATGTGAAAAACATGCTCCAAAATGTATGATTTCTTAATACATTCAATTAATGATGGTAGGATTCCAACATTTTTCTTCTTCAATGTTATTGAAAAACGACTGAACATTTGATCAATATGATCATGAGTGTGTCCAACAATGAGGAAACCAACTTTCACCTTTTGAAAGTTTCTCAGTTGAACAAACATGCTTAGATACCCAAACACAATTTGATTTTTGTTTTCACGACTAGTGTTGTCTAACTATAGATATATAACTTGAGAAAGATTCCCAGACCAATGAGTGAGCACATGAATTATGGTGATGGTCAGATTTGTATTATTATGAATATTTGGAGCTGTGAAGTAAACCCTTGGACACATTTTTGCATTAAAAACCATACAACCAACCAAGTGAAACTGAATGAAATTCTTTTCTTGTAATTTTTTTGGTGTACGAACAAAATGTGTTAGAAGTGTTTTCTTTTAGTGCATGCCATCATTTATCATACCTAAATATTTGTTTGGAGCATCATAACACTTCTTTCGATGTTTGTACAACTTTTGCTTTTCACTTGATTGTTGATTCCAATGTTCTTGAAGTGCTTTGACTATGTAATCTGCACATGACATAAAATGAAAATTTGATAATATGTTTTCATAGTTGATAAATATCCAATTAAAAAAAACAAAATAGTAAATACATACCTCTTTCTACCCCTTTGGATTTATCTCTTCTTGATTTAAAAGTAGCACATGTATGACAAACCCCCATCTTTGAATTCTTAGGAATACATACATTGTTGAATTGTTTCTTCCATATTATTGTAAAATATGCATATGTAATGAAATTACCATTTCCTTCAACACCTTCAACATATTCTTTGTACAAGTTGTAGATTTTCCTCTTTGAGAAATTATCTGAAATCTGTATTGTGTCTCTATCTGGCATACACTCTCCATGTTTGGAAAAAAAGTCACACATCCATAACAATGTAGTGTTTGTAAATGGCCCACTCTCTCGTCCATGATGTACCTTGGAATAAAATGAAGGATTTTTTTCCAACCTTGTTTGGATTCTTGATAGATGAAGATTACCAATTGAGTGAATTTTTTTGAAATCCTTTCTGCAAAGTAATAGATTCCCAATGCGATAATCATATCATGTCTTGGTGGATATCATGCGCCCCATTAAATGTCAATTTTGCATGCTCTTATTCATTGAAAAATATTTCTTCCTTTTATTCAAGGCATACATGTAGTCCATGCTTTTCAAACAATTCTTTTGACAACATTCACTTGAAATCAAATCACTTATGAAAACTGATTTAGTGAGAAATTCTTTCCTAGACCTTGTATAACTAGAATGATTTGGATTGATATAAAAAAGTCTAGTCCTGGTCCTATACATAATGTTTCTTTGCAATGTCTCCACTATTTCATCATCCTCACTAGAAGAAATTTCCTCATCACTAGAAGGAATATCAAGCAAAACATTGTCAAGAGACCGAACAAGAGAATGTCGATCACCTTGATTTGTTGCAGTTGAATGATTGAGAACATGATAATCATTGCTAGGTCCATCATCATCTTCACTGATAATCTTGTTGATGAGAGGAATATCAAACTCACCAGAAAAAATGATTACCATCCTCACCAATGTCATCGGATCTTCCATGAAAATATTCACTTGAAGGAAAATTATCATCACCCTTAAGACTATCAATGCCATTAAACTCTTCTCTAACAATAATGTCTTCATTATCAACAACACCATCATCATTGCCTCTAAAATCTTCTCTTGGAGGAAATCATCATCATCACCATTGGTTCCTTTAAATTGCACACTTGTAAAAAATTGTTCACTATTGACATAATCATCTTCACTACTTTCCACTTGAGGGAAATTCTTCATCATCCTCATGAGTGCCTTGAAAATCCTCACTTGGAGGAAAATTTCCATCATCCTCATGAGTTCCTTGAAAATCCTCACTTGGAGGAAAATTTCCATCATCGTCATCGGTACCTTGAAAATCCTCACTCGGAGGAAAATCATCATCAACATTGTGACGCAACACCCCTACCTCAGTAGGCTCTGTGTGACCTCCCGGTCTAAGGATCGTTCTTAATCTCCCCTTTCATTCTAAATGACTCTTTGATTCTCAGCTGGAATATTCACACTTGTAACTACAAGTCGTTCTAGAGTTACGCTTGTGTGAACAAGCACAAGTCGCAAACCTCAACTCCACGTGACCAACCGATATGACCACGACCTTCACCCGAAAAGGTGTTTTGGGTTTCGTGACTTTGCGATTCATATTGTGAGTCCCCCTGACTCCTTCAATCCTTGAAACCCCGAAATGGGCTAGCAGGTCCTTAGCTCCTCCCTTATGCCTCGACCATATGACCTTAGTCATGACCTGGGGTCCACCTCCGAGCGTGTCGAAATTTCATGACTCGGGAGTTCACGATGCAACCTCCTCTCCTTCTCCTGAAGTATGAACTCCCGAATTCTTTACTTCGGATCGATGGTCCAGATCCTTCTACGATCTGACGGCCCAGATCCCGTCAGGATTTCATGAATCAGGATTTTGTGACTCTTGACTTCTCGTCACTACTTTCTCCACACTCCAGAATCCTGAAATGCCAAAATTCGAAGTACTAGATCAACGAATCTCGTCGGTCCAGATCTAATGACGAATATTCCTCCTGAGCTTGTGATTGTTGACAAACACTCAGTCTTAAATCCTCCGCTGATCCACTGGATCCAATGGTCCACGACGAATCGGTGGTTCTCCCTCTGAGAATTTCGACCGTCTGTTGAGTTCCTTAGCAACTCCTAGCCAAAAAAATTGACGTCTTTTCTCCTGAACTTGGTTTTCTACGAAGCCTTTGTGAGCCTCGTCCTTCCTTTGAACTCCACGAAGTCTCTATCCCTCCTGAGCTTATACTTCATTTCAAACTCAAGATTTTTGAGGGATTCTCACACGCACTTCTTGCAGCTTCTCGATAATCTCTGATTATCTGAACTGCTCAGTTCTGCGTACTCCTTGCGACTGTAACTCTTCAACCACTCACTGGGTTGGAAAAGTCTAAGACTTCAACCAGACTATGCACTCCTTGCACGAATCTATGCTATACTTAGACTTTTGCTAGTATAAGAACAACATTATCTCTCCTGATATTTTCTGAGATAAAACTTAGAACTTGTCAATGCACTCCTTGCAGACCTTCACTGCACTCCTTGTAGGAATTCTCAGGATGAGAAACAATTAAAACTCATACTCTTCTTCTCACAGGCTTCATACATTCAACATGAAATCATACATACACACACATCATTGAAACAAATGCATAACATAGCACATAAGCAAACTGTAAACATACCATTCAATAGATGTAAACATAATTCATAAACACCATGAATTTGGATCAAGCTTTCTTATATTAATCCAAGTGCATCTGTACATGGGTTCAATAGCAACTGCTATCTACTTATACAATCTTCTACAACCTATCTTCTGCTCCTTTCTCCTATTCTCTTTCTCTTCAACTCTTACAATTACAATGAGAATAATCTTACCATACAATACATACGAGGGAGCTTTCTAGAGTTTTCCCTCCTACAACTCTAACTATCTAATCGAATTAAAATCTCTACAACTATTTTACATTGATTACATTAATTGCCTCCAATCAAAAGATGAGAGCAACCGCTCATGATCTGCGTTACAATATCCAAACCATAAAAGCAAACATATCTTCCTAGATATTACATTAATGTTTTATCTTTTCAAATTCAAAATGTTCTCAAAATGTGCGCTGGTGCATTTCCAGTTGTCCCCCGCTTTTGCGCTTTCTTTGCTGGCTTGCTTACGATGCTCCTACATCATACTTCCCTGGCTGAAAAAATTCATGGACTCCTGTTCATGAGCTCCTGCACCATCTGTCCTTGTTCCTGGATATTTGTTTCACTTTCCCAAATGGAATCCTCAATCAGGTGTCCTTTCCACTTTGTCAGATATTCAGAATATGTCTTCCTACGGGTCTTCTTGCTAGCTCTCTAATCAATAATATTTTCCATTTGCGGATTTTTAGCTACAAGCATCTGTTTGACCCATTGAACTCCCTGTTGAATCTCTTCCCCATATGATTTATCTTCTCTGTAAGGATACATATTTTCTATGTTGAATATGGGTGATCTTCCCACACCATCTGGAAATTCTATCTCATAAGCATTTGCCTCAAATTTCCTCAAAATCTTACATGACCCTATATTTTTCATCTTCAGGTTATTATATGTTCTCCTTGGGAACCTTTCTTTTCTCATATGCGCTAAAACTAAATCTCCCACTTCAAATTGAAGCTCTCTTCTATGTTGATTTGCTCTGTGCTTATATTCCTGGTTGGAATTCTGCAATCGCTCTTTAATATTACTATGGAGCTCTTGCATCTCTGCTGCAAAATATTCCACTCCAACACTTCTAAACTCACTTTGCTCTAAGTTCCTCAACTTATATACTCCTCTTGGATGCATTTCATACATCATATGGAATGGGCTCTGTCTTGTTTTCCTGTTTGGTGAATCGTTATATGAAAATTTCTCTTGTGGTAGAATCTGATCCCACTGACTATGATGTTCATCTACTAAACTCCTCAACAAATCTCCAAAACTTTGATTTACTACCTTAGTCTGTCCATCCGTTTGAGGGTGATATGCTGAGCTAAAAGATAATCTTGTCCCCAACTTCTTCCATAGTGTCCTCCAGAAATGACCAACAAATTTGGTATCTCTGTCTTAAAAAATACTCTTGGGTAAACCATGAAGTCAAACAACTTCTTTGAAAAACAGATTTGCGATGTGAGTTGCATCACTGGTTTTCTGACATGGAATGAAATGTGCCATTTTGGAAAATCTGTCGACTACCACGAATATGGAATCACAACCTCTTTGTGTCCTCGACAGTCCTAACACAAAATCCATGCTTACCGCGTCCCACAACCTCTCTGGTACTGACAATGGTTGATACAATCCCGTATTCTGTCTTTTCCCCTTTCCGTGCTGGCATATTCTGCATCTATTCACAAATTTATTGACATCTGTCCTCATCCCTGGCCAATAATATAAATTGTTCAGTTGCGCAAATGTTTTTTCATGGCCGAAATGTCCAACCAATCCTCCACTATGTTTTTCCTTTAAAAGGTTTTCCCTCATAGAACTCTTTGGGATACACAATTGATTTCCTTTGAATAATAATCCATCTTGTATTAAATATTCAATCCATTAGCTTCTGTCTCTCAGAACAATATTTTCACATGCTTCATAAGCATCCCTGAAATCTGAATCATCTTTGTACATATCCTTAAGGCTATCAAAACCTAAGGTCTTCATGCGAAACTCCTGCAGAATCAAACATTTCCTACTCAATGCATCAACAACCTTGTTAGTAGTTCCAGAAATGTGCTTTATAACAAAAGTAAAGTTCTGCATAAATTCAACCCATTTTGTATGTTTTTGGTTTAGTTTCTCCTGTCTGGTTACAAATTGTAAAGCATGGTTGTCGCTATACAAAATGAACTCTTTCGGAACCAAGTAGTGCCTCCATTTCTTTAATGCCTGTATGAATGCATAAAACTCCTTGTCATATGTGGAATATTTCATTTTGGCATTGTTCATCTTCTCACTGAAGTATGCAATTGGTCTATTGTCTTGACTTATAACTGCTCCAACCGCGAATCCACTTGCGTCACATATGACTTGTTTTACTGAAGTCTTGCAAAACTAGAACTGGTTGTTCAATTATCTTTTCCTTCAGCAACTTGAAACTTTTCTCTGCTTCCTCTGTCCAATGAAAAGATTTATGTCTTTTCTTGATTGTGTCCATCATTGGTGCATAAATTCCACTAAAATTCTTGATGAAATTCCTGTAAAAACTAGCTAGTCCATGGAAGATTCTGACTTCAAACATATTCTTCGGTGATGGCCAATTTTTGATTGCTTTTACCTTTTCAGGATCCATCTCCAACTCATTCGAAGAGATCACAAAACCTAAATAAACAAGCTCCTTCTTCATTAAAGAGGACTTTCTCAAATTTATCAACAATTTCTCTTGCTGTAATATCCTCATCACTAGAGTTAGGTGTCTCAAGTGTTCTTCCTCAGTCTTACTGAAGATCAATATATCATCAAGATACACGATCACAAACTTTCCAATGAAATATTTCAAGACTTTGTTAATCAATCTCATAAAAGTAATTGGCACATTCGTCAAACCAAACAACATGACAAGCCATTCATACAACCCTTCATTTGTCTTGAATGATGTCTTCCATTCATCACCTTCCCTCATTCGAACTTGATGATATCCACTTTTCAAATCAATATTTGAATTTTTTTTTGCTCCACTCAAGCAATCCATCAAGTCATCCATCCTCGATAAAGGAAATCTATACCTGATGGTGATTTTGTTTATAGCCCTCGAGTCTGTACACATTCTCCATCCACCATCCTTCTTTGGACTTAACACTGTTGGCACAACACATGGACTCAAGCTTTCTCTGATCAACCCTTTGTCCATCAAATCTTGGACTTGTTTCTTAACTTCTTCATTCTCCCGCGGCATCAATATGTACGCTGCTTTGTTTGGTAAACTCGATCCTGGTATAAGGTCAATGTGATGGCTTATACTTCTGATGGGCGACAACGAACAAGGTAAATCGTCCACCACTATATCAACAAAATTCTGTAGTAGTTCCTGAATTTCCTCCGGTAGATCATCTATCGAAGTATTGGTCAAGATGACTCTAGTTTTCCTAACCACAACAAACTACATTTATTCACCCTTCTTGGCTTCATCCAGAAGTTCCTTCCCACTCATGAGTAGTATAGTATTGCTTGTTTCTGCTTTCGCCTTCTTGTCTTCAATTGGCAGCAACATATGCATCCTACCATTCTTCTCCAAGGTATAGGTATTATTTCTTCCTTCATGAACAACATTCCTGTCATATTGCCACGGCCTCCCCAACAAAATATGACATATATCCATGGGAATAACATCACATAAGATCTCATCTCTATATCCCCCTATCTTAAATTCAACTAAACACTGTTTAGTGACAGTTGCCTGATGTACTTTTTGCAACCACGAAACCTTGTATGGGATCGGATGTGAAAGTGTCTCCAATTCCATCTTCTCCACCATTTCTGTGGATACTAGATTATATGTGCTTCCACTGTCCACTATCACCTTGCATACCCTATCGTTGGTCTTGCAAGCAGTTCTAAACAAACTATTTCTCTGGACTGGATTCTCCATCTCTTTCTCTAGATTCAAGAGAATTTTCCTCATCATTAAGGATCTTCTGCCTCAACATTTTTCCTTTGCGCTTCTAAAACGTGAGATTCACCTCCTCCATCTCTTTTTATATCAGGACATTCAAAATATTTGTGTCCTATCTTTCCACAGACAAAACACTTTATTTCACCTCCTCTGCCTCTTCCTCTTCCTCTTGCTCGTGGAAAAGTGTTCTTATCGACATATTGTCTTCATTGTGAACTTCCTCCTCTTTCAGGGTGATTATGGGGCTTCTTTTATTCATCCTTGGGCTTTTGTACTCTGTCTTGGGGAATTGCTTTGCCTCTGCTTTGACTTCTACCTTTTTCCCTTTGACCTTGCTTTCGGGCCAATTTTTCTTCTTCTTTCATAGCTATCTGATAAGCATCTTCTACATTCCTGATAGTCACCATGCTCATCTCATCATGAATGTCATATCTTAGACCATTCATATATATGGCAACCTTTTCATCATCAATTTCACGATGACCAACCCTAATGTTTATCCGGTAAAATTCTTCAGTGTATTCCTTCACTGTCATCCCTTTTTTTCTCAAATTCTGTATTCTTCGAAACAAATTAATTTGGTAATCTCTGGGTATGAATTTTGCTTTCATCTTTGCAACCATTCTATCCCAGCTTTTGATTCTTTGCTTGCCCTTGCAACGCCTGCCAACCTGCAGTTCATCCCACCATAGTGCTGCATGCCCTTTCAGTCTAGTGACAACATGTTTTACTTTCTTATTATCTTCGATAGCCTCATAATCGAAGTATTTATCCAGAGATCTAAAGCAATCTAGCACCTCCTCAACGTCTAAGTTGCCTTCATATATCGGGATGTCCAATTTTTCTCTGGCCCCTATTCTTGCAACAACTTTGAATAAACGTTCTTCTGCAACATCTTCGACTGTAACTTCTTCTTCGTCGGGTCTTGCTTCATTCTCATTTTTGGATTCACTGACATCTCCAACATCACTGTCCGTTTTTGTGCTGTCTCCATAACATCTAATCAAGCACATAGTTCTCTCATTTCCCTTTCCACAGCTGGATCGGGCATTGGTCTCTCTTGACATCTTCTTGGCGGCATTGTTTAAATCTGCTCCACGCAGAATTCAAATCACAACTTGCCTTCTATCTCCCTTGCTTACATAAAACAATGATTGTAAGCTATGATACTACTTGCCGAAGCACCCCTACCTTAGTAGGCTTTGCGTGACCTCCCGATCTAAGGATTGTTCTTAATCTCCCCTTTGATTCGAAATGACTCTTTGATTCCCAGCTGAAATCTTCACACTTGTAACCACAGGTTGTTATAGAGTTACGCTTGTGTGGACAAGCACAAGGCGCAAACCTCAACTCCACATGACCAACCGATATGATCACGACCTTCACCCGAAAAGGTGTTTCGGGTTTCGCGACTTCACGATTCCTGTTGTGAGTCCCCCTGACTGCTTCAATCCCTGAAACTTCGAAATGGGCTAACGGGTCCTCAACTCCTCCCTAATGCCTCGACCATATGACCTTAGTCACTTCCTGGGGTCCACCTCCGAGTGTGTCATAATTTCACGACTCGAGAGTTCATGATGCAACCTCCTCTCCTTATCCCGAAGTCCGAACTCGCGACTTCTTTGTTGCGGATCGACAGTCTAGATCCTTCTATGATCTGATGGCCTAGACCCTGTCGGGATTTCACGAATCGGGATTTCGCGACTCTTGACTTCTCGTCATGACTTTCTCCACACTCCCGAATCCTAAAATGCCGAAATTTGAAGTACTAGATCAACGACTCTCGTCGGTCCAGATATAACGAAGACTAATCCTCCTGAGCTTGTGAGTGTTGATAGACACTCAATCTTAACTCCTCCACTGATCCACTGGATCCAACGATCCACGGTGAATCAGTGGTTCTCCCTCTGAGAATTTCGACCGTTCGTTGAGTTCCTTAGCAACTCCTAGCCAAACAACTTGGAGTCTTTCCTCCTGAACTTGGTTTTCTACGAAGCTTCTGTGAGCCTCGTCCTTCCTTTGAACTCCACAAATTCTCTATCCCTCTTGAGCTTATACTTCGCTTCAAACTCAATATTTCTAAGGGATTTTCGCACGCATGTCTTGCAGCTTCTCGATAATCTCTGATTATCTGAACTTCTCAGTTCTGCACACTCCTTGCGACAATAACTCTTCAACCATTCACTGGGTTGGAAAAGTATAAGACTTCAACCGGCCTGCACACTCCTTGCACGACTCTGTGCTATGCTCACACTTTTGCTGGTATAAGAACAACGATATCTCTCTTGAGATTTTCTGAGATAAAACTTAGAACTTTTCAAGGCACTCCTTGTGGACCTTCACTGCACTCTTTGCAGGAATTTTCAGGACGAGAAACAATTGAAACTCATACTCTTCTTCTCACGGACTTCATACATTCAACATGAAATCATACATACACACACAACATTGAAACAATTGCATAACATAGCATATAAGCAAACTGTAAACATACCATTCAATAGATGTAAACATAATTCATAAACACCATGAATTTGTATCAAGATTTCTTATATTAATCCAAGTGCATATGTACATGGGTTCAACAACAACCGCTATCTGCTTATACAATCTTCTACAACCTATCTTCTACTCTGTTCTCCTATTCTCTTGCTCTTTAGCTCTTACAATTACAATGAGAATAATCTTACCATACAATACATACGAGGGAGCTTTCTAGAGTTTTCCCTCCTACAACTTTAACTATCTAATCGAATTAAAAGCTCTACAACTACTTTACATTGATTACATTAATTGCCTCCAGTCAATAGATGAGAGCAACCGCTCATGATCTACGCTACAATCTCCAAACCATAAAAGAAAAAATATCTTCCCAGATATTACATTAATGTTTTATCTTTTCAAATTCAAAACGTTCTCAAAATGTGCGTTGGTGCATTTCTAGTTGTCCCCCGCTTTTGTGCTTGCTTTGCTAGCTTTCTTACGATGCTCCCGCATCAAATTGTTACCTTTAAATTCCCCACTTAAGAAAGAGTGTCCACCATTAGAATAATCATATTCACTGCTCTTAAAATCCCCATTTAGGAAAGAGTGTCCACCATTGGCATAATCATCTTCACTGCTTTTAAAATCCCCACTTGAGGGAAATTCTTCATCATCCTTCTTATTGCCTTGAAAATCTTCACTTGGAGGAAAATATTCATCGGTACCTTGAACATACCGACTTGGAGGAAAATCATCATCATCAACATTGTTGCCTTTAAATTCCCCACTCGGGAAATATTGTCCACGATTGGCATAATCATCTTCACTACTTTTAAAATCCCCACTTGAGGGAAATTCTTCATCGTCCTCATTACTGCCTTGAAAATTCTCACTTGGAGGAAAATCTTCATCATCCTCATCAATACCTTGAAAATTCTTACTTGGAGGAAAATCATCATCATCAACATTGTTGCCTTTAAATTCCCCACTCGGAAAAGAGTGTACACCATTGGCATAATCATCTTCACTACTTTTAAAATCCCTACTTGAGGGGAATTATTCATCATCCTGGTTAGTGCCTTGAAAATCCTCACTTGGAAGAAAATATTCATCATCCTCATCAATACCTTGAAAATCCTCACTTGGAGGAAAATCATCATCACCAACATTACCGCCTTTAAATTCCCCACTCGGGAAATAGTGTCCACCATTGGTATAATCATCTTCACTACTTTTAAAATCCCCACTTGAGGGAAATTCTTCATCGTCCTCATTAGTTCCTTGGAAATCCTCACTTGGAGGAAAAATATCATCCCAATCATTTAGACTGTGATCAAAGTCTCCACTTCGACTTACATTTTGATTATTTTCAATATTATTAAACTGCTGAACATATTGATCACCATCATATTCCTCCTCTTTATCATTGGTGCCTTCAAAGTCCTCTGATTTAGGACTTTCCCGAGGAACATACTGAATAACATTGCTTGCACTATGATCAAACTTATGACTAGATGAAAAATATGACACCTCGTTTACATTACAAGCATTCCCATTGCATTTGCTAGTCCCAAAAGAAGAGGTATGTGAACATTTTGTTGATGTATCAGAAATAAAATCTTGTTTATCTGACAAAGCCATAATTTCTCACTAAGCACATAGAATGATATAAATGTTCACCCTCCCAATTACAATCTTATAACTTGCAGAATGAACTTTTCCCTCCAAAATTTCCCCTGCAAAATCCCCTCCCCCCAAAATATTCCCTCAAAAATTCCCCCCTCAATTTTCCCCTCCAAAATCCCCCCCCTCCCAATTTTTCCCCTCTATTATTTTCCCTTCAAAATTAAAAACAACTTTTACTCTATTAATTCATTATTTATTTGTTAATTACAATATTTTTCATGTTTGTTTATTTATCCCACATTCATTAAACTTAGAGATGATCCATATAATTTTAGGTATATATGTACATAATCTTCTTCTTTTTTATTTATTCCACATTTGTTACACTTAACAATAATTTATATAATCTTTGTTATATATACACAATCTTGTTTTGTCTTTTTACATTGCATTAAATATTTGACAACATTCGTTAAATAGTTTGGAGAAATCTACAAGGGAGAAGCATCAAGAATACATTCGAGGAGAATCTAGCGTTTAAGAGGTTAGTTATTTTTTAAATTCTTACCATTTACCAAAAAACCTTTATAAGATCATTTTTGAATCACATGATAGTTTTTCATGCGAAAATTATAAAAAACCCTATTTTTTTTTAGATGTTTTCTAATTTTTTCTAAAGAAATCACAACTTATTTAGACCTTTTTCAAAGAAATTTTAACAAAATTCTTAGGATTTTTTGAAAAAAAAAAAAAATTTGGTATACTTTTTTATAAAAAATTTACAGTTTTTGTTTTTTTTAATAATGTTTTTTATAATTTTGGCCCATGGTGGTTAGTGGGAGTGATGTCCCTCCATGCAGGATCATGAATTGGCCTATGGGGGCACTCGGGGTGATTCTCGACATCGCCCCATCCCCCCCGTGGCCAAGCCCTGGGTGCTCCCAGGGCTTGGTCACGAGGGCCAGCCCCCCGATGGTTAACAATCTGCAGGGGTTGGGGCATCGCCCCAGCCCCCACTGCTACCAATTCATGATGGTGTGGGTGCCACACGACCGTGGTTTGTTTACGGTGGGGGTTGGAGCAATGCAGCACCACGTGACCGTGGCTTGGCCGCGTGGGGATGGGGAATTACACGACATTTCTCCAGCCCCGTGGCCAAGCCACAGTCGCGTGGGCACCACACGACCGTGGCTTGGCCGGGGTGGGGAATGGAGTGATGCAACACCATGCGACCGGGGCTTGGATGCGTGGGTTGGGGTGATGCCGGGGGATGGTGGCTTGGTTGCGTGGGACTTGGGCGTTGTGTGACATCGTTCCAGCCCCCGCGACCAAGCCTTGGGCGCACCCAAGGCTTGGCCTCGTGGGCAACAAGCCTTGGTCCTCACATCACCCCAGTAATTCCATGGGTCGATTTTTATTTTTTATTTTTTTTAAGTTTAATTTTCATGGCCTATGATGTTTTTTAAAATTTATTATAATGTAAACATTTTCCAGACCTAAGTTATTTTTTAATTTTTTCATATAGATAAAATGGCACGAAAGAACATATCTATGAATATATATGGATCACGACTTGCAATAATGGCATCCAAAATTGTAACTGATACATCCATGAATGTTAGGAAACAAATTGATGACACATTTGTTTAAGGTCCAACACCTGAGCTGTCAAGGGAAATGAAGAATGTTAGAGAGTGGAACTTTGTGGAAGGTGAAAAAAAATTGGAATATTCTTGTTTTGTTAAAGACAAACAAGCCAACAATGGAGAACATCTATATTTGTATTATGTCGAGTTTGAACATGTGCAAGGAAATTATCATCCACTTGACGTGTTACGAGATATATGTTTGGTGCCAAACACATATATTGTTTACGCACTCGTGAAACATGCCAAGACTTATATCAAGATTATATATTGTTTGCAATTGAACAATTATAATAGGGATGGATTTTTTACAGAATGATGTGCATCTATCATTGAAGACATTGAGAAAGACAATNTGTATTATTTTTAGTATCATGTTATTTTTTTAAAATTTTTATTTAACACATAAATGTTATATTTTATTTTTATAGGATTTCGCTGAACGAATTTCACATATTTTAGTGGGGATTTACTCTATAGAGAAAAATATAATGGAATTCATCAATGCCTTTCATATTGATAAGGCACAAGAAGGAAGGAAAAATAAACAAAATGTAATAGAGGTTGAAGCTGCAAGAGTAGATATATAAGAACATGAAAGAAGAAAGAAAAGTCCTCATTCTATAAATCCTAAAAATGTTACATTTGAAGATGAGGAAACTCCAAATGAAGATTTTGTTGAGATTAGTCCCAATTTGGTTATCATTCCTTCTCGCAATAAGAATAAACAAGAGAAACACAAAAGAGCGATGGATGATGACGATTCCATTCCTATTGATTATGAGGAAATTATTGATTTAAATGAAACCTGTATAAATCGTAAGAGGAAGAAAACGAATTTTGTTGTTGATGAAGAAACCATCGTTAGCTCTAAATATTATAATGACAGTCCTAAAGGTAGCAGATAAATAATAACACCAAGTGCTCATCTAGAGGATGGTATTATGAAAACAACATAAAATGACATTCAAAATAGATTGAGGACGATGAACTTAGTTTATGATGGCCATGCATTTCAGTTGAATGTGAAGCATCTTTATAAATGCACAAAAGGGAAAGCAAAATATCAAATTAGAAAACCACATCACTTGCATATTCACAATTTGAAAGCATTGATTAGGTACAATCCATATGCACATGTGGTTGATTACCTAGTTCTTGTTGACCCAATGGAATTTCCTAATAGGGATGAATTTGATAGATCAAAATGTTTTGACTACAAATATTATGTGATTGGAAGAAATCATTCTGTAGATGCTAGAAGATAATTGATACAAGAATATCCAAATAGCCCTCTTTTTGAGACAGCCAAATGCATAATTTATGCTGGTTTATCAGATTTAGAAGCAAAGTTATTGGCATGGGATCATAACACAGATAATGAGTACATGATGTCTATGAATTTCATTCAAAGGGTGAGGTTTATTCATAACGAGCTTTCCGAAATATGTCGTGGGGAGAGATCAAATGTTGATGTGAAGTTTCAGAAGCAATGTTGTATGGAAATAGGATTCCCAATTGATGATGAAAATGAAAAAGAAAAAAATCGCAAAGGGAGTGATGTATTCTGTTAGGGACCTAACCTCCCTAACCCCTCATGTAGGTAGAATAATATATTTTCCATGTAATAAAGGCCAACATTAGTTTATAAGGCCTATTTAATAAATGTGAACAAGTCAATATAAGAAGACCTAATAGAAGCTTCCGCTTCTAGAAAGATCTTCTGCTAGAAGGTTCTTTAGAAGATAGAATTAGTATAAATAAGAGTAGGAGGTATGAAAAGTATTTTTCTCGAGGCAAGTGAACATTGTTTCCTATCAATAAAGGTATTATTTTGGTGCCGTGGTTTCATATATTGTTTTGTTTAGCTACTATTCTCTACAATATTTCTATTTTATGCTATTATAATAGATATGGTACCTTACAAGTGGTATCAAAACACTTTCTTTGGTAGGAATTATGGGTTAATTTTTTTTCTTTAGGGTAGAGATGTATTCCAACGTCTTAAAACTACATAGATATGTCGTTCAACGCATAAATCCACGGTCGAGGAAGAATACATGCAAAAAATGAAAGAGGTACTTAAGCACACATTGTTGGCCACCCTTGTAACCCCAGTTGGTACCCCTTCAAGTGGTAGTGCATCGAAAAACACCTGTATATGGACTAGCCTAGGTATCTTGAAACCCTTCATATGGACTGACCACCGAGAACAACACTCGGAAAGATACTCTCTAATACATGGGTAATTGGGTAGTATGACTAAGGGTACAGTCTAGCCTCCTTAGTCGGTGTCTTGAGATATTGGACCAAGTACTACTGTTCGACTCCACACGTATATTAGAGAGCTATAGAACATGGAAAACCCTTGTATGTAAAAACCTTAAACACCCTAACCCTTGGGACGAAAACAAAGAATAAAAGGAACATACAAGATCTATTAATGTGCAATGTTTCCTTCTACATTCGGGTTGCAAAATTCCTACACATTTCTTCTTGTTAAGAATTTGGCCATTTTGCCACTGCAATATTATTTAGATCAGAGTATAACTTTGCAGGAGTAAAAAACAAAAACAAGTACAATTGTCCCGCCGAAACTCTTATCCAGAACCTATCCCTTTGGATTCCTCTCCTCGCCCTAATCGCAGTGGTACCTTCCATTTTTAAGCCTTTTTTCAATGGAACCGACCCCCTTCACGACGCCCTTATTTTCCACCTCTCCCATTGTATTCTCCTTTTCACCTTGATCAGCATGGTACCTATAACTTATAAGTCCTTTTCTGTGGTCCCACCCACCTTTCCCCTTGTAAGAACCCCTCATATCCAAATGGCCACCACTCGTAACCAAGGCTTGCAAGTTTCCATCACTCAGACCAAGGAGTCCATACAACAAGTGACTGTTAATCTTGCTTCCACCAATTCTCGCCTTGCAAAATTTGAGACCCAAGTTCAACAACAATTTAATGCCATGGATGCAAAATTCATGGTCTTCTATCAACCAGTTGTTGAATCGTCCCTAGGGCCCTTCCTCCTTGGAACAACCACCCCCCTTAGATGGTGTTGATTCCCCTCATTCTATGATATTTCAATCCAATTCCTTTCATCGTGATCCCCGTCCTCCCCGAGTGAGTTCAATAAATTTGATATCTCCAACCCCACGGGATGGGTCACTCAAATGGAGCATTATTTCTCTTTGCATGGCATTACCGATGAGTTGGCGAAACTTCGTTATGTCATTCTCTATATGGATCTTGAACGTTGGAAGTCATTGTCATTGATGTCAACCCTAGTCATGGGTTTTGGACCGCAAAATTGATGAAGGTATTTGGACATGAAGGAAAATGCACATGCAGATACAACACCCATGGATGGATAGTATAAATCATGTTGTTTCCAGTGGTATGTGACATGTCACGTGGATCCTCATGGTTGAGGAGAAATGAATTTTTGAAGATGACAAAGTGAATTGAAGAAGGAAGTACATGTAGGCCCTGAAGATAATTAAAGAAAAGAATTACAAAATA
>ML797279.1:451818-463122 GCA_009831015.1 Picea engelmannii | reverse complement strand
GGGGGGGGGGGTGAATCAGTAATAGAGCAATCTAATCCTTTTTAACCATATAATCCAAGTGTTATATCAATGTAGCATTATCATCCAATAAATGTAGAGTAAATAAGCAATGAATAAATGAACAATCATACACATACATAATACACCAGTGTTTTACATGGAAACCCAAAGCAGGAGAAAACCACATAATGGTTTTTCTTATATGTCTTGAAGAATTACATTCATTGGAAGCACCAACTTCCTTTTTTTTCCAGCTACAACTGGAAGGAGGCTCCAAACCCCTAGTTTCTTAGGATACAACCCGAGGGAAGCTCCAACTCCCCTATTATATGGCTACAACCAGAAGGAGGCTACAACCCCCTATGTTCTCTAGCTACAACTAGAAGGTGGCTAAAACCACCTGTCCTTGCTCCGTCTAACCGCCCTGAAGTAAAAGTAGAATGATGGAACCACTGTCACACTATCACTGTGAGATATATTGTTGTAAACCTATACCAATAAACATGTACCAAACAACCTGTACCAATAACATCAACCATGCATCAACCATGCATCAACATGTACCTCAACCTGTACCATAAACAAGTGCATCAACCATGCACCAACTTGTACCGACCAACCTGTAATCAATCTGCACCATAAACAAGTGCATCAACCATGCACCAACCTGTACCTCAACCTGTACCATGAACAAGTGCATCAACCATGCACCAAACTTGTACAAATAACATGTCACAATAACCTGTCCAAAAAACCTATCACAACAACGTGTATCATCAATCTTATCAACCAAATTAGATCTACTCACCAAGATCAATCACCAAGACAAGTCTCAAAGATGTGCATCAACCAAGCATAACACAACAAATCATAATCATCACCAAGATCAATATGTGCTTCTAATAATATACCAATACAAGTATGCTACATCATCCATAAACCATGTGTTAACAATACTATTAACAAGTGTCTCCAACAATGTACCAAGTATGTACCAATTATGTATCAACTACTCATCAACTATAGCTCATCAAGATGTACCAACATCATCAACTATACACCTCATGTATGTGCCAACTCATCAACTACTTGTCTCAACCATGTACCCAAAATGTACCTCAATCAAAATCCCTCATCAATTTCATCATCCAAATATGATTTGTAACTCTATAATAGACCTGGTGTATATGATCACATACCTGCAAACCTTCCTTAACTTTCACAACAAGAGACTAGCATTTTCATCAACCTTTTCTTTAGTCTCACATGATTAGTTTGGGATTAGTCAACAACCCTAACTTGAAATAATCATAATTGTGCATATGTAATGAATAAAGATCTGAAAATGATAAACAATGTTCTTTAGTGTGTTTTATACAATTCCTCTAGGTTTCACTACTTGTAACCTCTTAGAAAATGAGTTATAGCAAAAATGACATACCTTGCTGAATTCCGGCTTATTCTAGATAGAGACCTTGTAGAGCGTGCCTCTCACGAAATATTTGTTGAATAGATATGAAAATGTTATACAACATACTAGATAAGGTACTCTAACCAACACATTTGTTCTTACTAAATTTGGATATGTTATGAAGAAGTTATGATGTTTTTACCTGAAACACTTTTTTTAGACTAGTTTCAGGACTAGCCACAAAACCTATTTTCCACGGAGTGTAATTACAAAAATACAACGACCCACAAGATGAATTTTGTACCACAGATACTTGGATATGTTTCCTCAATTTCATATTAAGTTCATGGTCTGAATCATTATAGAGAAAAAGTTATTGCGAAAATGGTGAGATGACCTGTAAATAACATACCTTAGAAAACATCATCAAAAGAATTTATCCTCCCTTGAATTTTGGCCTTCTTTTCTTCACCTTCCCTCTGAAATTCAGCTTAGATATCCTTTGGTTACCTCATTCACCTATAGCTATTCATTATTCTCAAGTGTGATGTCAAATGAGAGAGCCTTGCCTTTTGTTTATACTCTCCAAATATCTTCCTTAGAAGCATCTTCTATGTCACTTAACCTATTTATATGTCACTTAACACATTTATAGTTCACTTAACCTATTTTCCTCATTTTTAGGGTTAACCACTTTCCATAATTAGAATGTTCTTCATTACTTTATCATTTAAATATTCCTCCTTGACTTTGTCACCTCACTTTATCATTTAAATAATCTTCTTTGATTTTGTCACTTCACTTTATTATTTAAATAATACTTCTTGAATTTGTCACTTTACTTTATTATTTAAATAATAATTTCTTCTTTGCAATCTCTTTGACTTCTTTGACCTTTTGGGGCTTCAAGCCAACATATGAGGGTCCACCAATTTCGTAAGTCCATAACTCTCAAACCGTGAGGAGTTATGTGACGTTCCACATACCACCAGAAATGGAATGACATGTAATATCCATATAGAGTAGTCTTTCCTTAAAATATATCAAAATTCATACCATTATCCATCAAACAAACTTGGGTCCATTACCCAAACCTAGGTTCTCCAACTTCTCATGGCCATAACTCTCTAATCGTGAGGAGTTATGTGGCGTTCCACATACCACTAGAAATGGAATGACATGTACTATACATATAGAATAGTGTTACCTTCAAATATATTAAAACTCATACCATTATACATGAAACAACCTTGGGTCCATTACCCAAACCTTTGTGCTACTGGAATTCGCTACCAGACTTTCTCCAAGGGTTGACATCAATCACTAAGGGTTGACATCAATATACAATATCACTCTCCAATGGTTGAAATCAATGACAACCAACAATCCATACCAACTATACATCAACCTAAGCCAACTGTCTGACAACATCCACAATGGCTCAAGTTTTAATGGATAATATCTTCAGGCTTCATGGCATGCCACATTCTATTATCTCTGACAAGGATCCCATGTTCACCAACAATTTTTGGCAAGAATTGTTCAAGCTATAGGGCACCCAATTACATCTCAACACGACCTATCATCCCCATAATGATGACCAAACTGAAATTGTCAACAAGTTTTAGGAAACATATTTAAGATGTTTTGGATTTGACTGACAACATCAATGGGCTCAATGGTTACCACTAGCTGAATGGTGGTACAACACATCTTACCATACAACTACTCGCTTGACTCCTTTTGAAGTAGTGTATGGAAAAATGACATCATCAATTATCTCATACATTCCAGGTGTCTCTAAGGTTCAGGATGTTGACAAAAATCTTACAGTACGCAAGGCCATTCTTTGTACCCTCAAAGACAATTTGGTTATGGTTCAAAATCACATGAATCAACAAGTCGATCAAGGTCATTCTTAACGTCAATTTGATGAAGGGCATCAATTTTTTCTTTGTCTGCAACCTTATAAGAAGACTTCACTCAAAGATGAACATTGTCAGAAGCTTGCTCCCAATTTTTATGGTCCTTAGGCCATTCTCAAGCATGTGGGGCCCGTTGCCTACCAGATAGCTCTGCCGAGTGATTCTAAGCTCCATCCTGTTTTTATGTCTCATGCTTAAATAAGGTGAGTGGAACTAAATTCCAAACTCAAACCCGTCTCCATGAGTTGGATGAAAAAGGTTCCATTTGGTTACAACCCCAAGCAGTATTGGACCAACGTGAACGTCGTTTCTGTCAGTGCACCATCCGAGAATTGTTAGTGCAATGGAAAGATACAACTACAGATGATGCCACCTAGGATCCCACTACCATTTTGCAACAATTTCCTCATCTCAAGCCTTGAGGACAAGGCTATTTTTCAAGGGGGGGAGCATGTTAGGGACCTAACCTCTGTAACCCCTCATATAGGTAGAATAATATACTTTCCATGTAATAAATGATGACATTAGTTTATAAGGCCTATTTAATAAATGTGAACAAATCAATGTAAAAATACCTAATAGAAGCTTCCTCTTCTAGAAAGATCTTTCACTAAAAGGTTCTTTAGAAGATATAATTAGCATAAATAAGAGTAGGAGGCATGATAAATATTTGTCTTGAGAATTATTGTAATAGAGTGCTTCTCTGCTAGAGGTTTCCCCCTCGAAGAGGCAAGTGAACATTGTTTCCTATCAATAAAGGTATTATTTTGGTTCTTTGGTCTCATATATTGTGTTGTTCCACTACTATTATTTGCAATATATTTTTATGTTATTATAATAGTTATTTTCAATTGGGATTTAGAACTGGACATGTATGAGATTTGATAGATGAGATCTCTAGTCTATGGGAAAATATTGGTATAAAAAATCAGAGAGTTAAGAATTCTAAACCCTTAATATGTAGCAGAAGTAAGACAGGTCCCATAATCAAGAATCTGCGAGAAGATATGACTATAACACCTTGGAGAATGATACAAGGAGTGAAGGATGAAAAACTTATCATAGCTTGATTATCATGTGTAAGGTCGGGTGAATTGTCAATGGAAGAAATGTGTGATGAATTTAAAAAGTAAGTTTGTCGAGTTATTTTATTTATGTTAGGACAAGAAAATTGATTTTTTTTTTTTTTTTTTTCCAGTTTAATATATCAATGTTTTAAGTATTTTATTATATATATAATTATAACATTATATACTTTTTTTATTTAGTCACAAGGTGTATATGAGAATACAAGAGGAAATGGTTAAGATGTTGAATGAAAAGAGTTGGGATGATGTTAAGCTCAACTATCCAGATTCAAGCTCGACATCAATATTGAAACTTTTTTTTGTTACATTCAAAAATATGTGTTGATTTACTACATTCATATTATTTGTTTGTAGATTAATTTATTTCTATTTTATTAGTTATAGATATCTAACTATATGTTTGTTTGTTTTATTAAATATGCCAAAGAATAATGCAGATGGAGTACCTGAAACCTTCAAAAATTTTATTCAAAAAACCAAGTTTGAAAGAGAAACAAGGAGACGTGTTCGAACTGTTGAACTTGATGACACCCTTGATCACTACATTTGGAATGTGCTCGACACTATTCGGTGCAAAGTGATATTAGGTGACAGTGAACAAATTGAAAATATTGTTCCTAAAAAATAATACTCCTTAGTTATTACGGATATCCCTCATGGTTATAATATCCAAAACATTGGATATGATACTGAGCATTATACTTACCGAGATTTCAATAAAGTGGTTATGGGATTTATGGAATTCACAACTTCACCATTTTGAAGATTTCTGGTTTTTAATTCAGACACACAACAAGGATTAGTACAATCAAGCTTCAAGGGAAAATAAAAAACAAGTATGAAACTTATTTGGTAAGATATTGAAAGTTTACATTTAACAATTAAGATTAGAAATCAATTTTAGTAATTCACAAGTTAATTGAATTTGCACTTATTTATGTTACAGGCACAAGCCTAATATTCATATCTCCAATAGAGAACCATTTACATGTGATATTGAGAGTATAGGTCTTGCAACCTGGACAAAAGATGATTCTTATAATTCTATTCTTGTCAATGTAAAGGATGAAGGGAACCCTAGTAGTTCATTGGTTTACAATGTTGTGGTTAGAAAGATAACATATGATGAAAAATATTTGAAAGGATATATGGTTAACATTTATCAAAAACCACAAGAATTAATTAATTATCTTATAGATACATTTTCAAATGAAGGAGATTGGGTTTGGATTTGTTCTCGGGTTCAAGTAAGAATTATGATCTAACATTTATGAAATCATACTTCAATATTTATTATTTTTAATTTATGTTTTTTTTTTTAAATTATTTAACTTAATTATTTATTTTGTATTTGGTGATTAGGTACAACACTAACTTGTTGCTTACAGAAAGGAAGAAATTGCATAGCCATTGAAAGTGACCCACTGCAATGCGGTTTTATTCAACAAAGAATTAATACTATTCCAACTCTTCCAGATGAAATGCAAGAAGTTGGCTTGAGGAAATGAGATTTTAATGAATCAAATGTGACAAAAATTGTCAAAGGAACCTCAAGGACCATTAAGAGGATTGATTGGAAAGGATCACTTTGAAGAACTTGAGGATATTAAAGATCCAATGGAAGAGAAAAATGACACAATGGAAGCACAAAATGATGTCCAAGAAGATGATAATGTGTCTTTTGAGAATGATGAATTTGGGATTGATTAGTTTTAAGATTCCCTTGAAAATGATGCTTAATTTTGCAAATTTTTGATGAGCTATAAGTGTAATGTTTTGACTTTCAGATTTTAGAAAAAGAATGAATACGTATCTATTGTTGTTTTATGATGAATTTTTGTTGCTTTTATTTGTATGTGAGTCACTATACTAGGGAAAATGACATTAAATGTTGTCATTTTTCACTTCAAATGTATAAAAATATGAAAAAAATGTTAATTTTTAAAAACATTTTCACTTTTTTTGTTCAATTATGTCCAAAAAAATGCTTTATTTGACATGTTGTTTTAAACGGATAGGGACCAAAATGTATAGATTTTATTATTATTATATATGGCTTTAAAATGTATATTTTTTTGCTATATATTTAAAAATAGTGTTATTTAACTACAATTATTTTCTATGTATTGAAGTAAAGGTAAACAATGTGTTAACAATGATATTTTCCATTATATTTAAAAACTATGGAACCATAAATTAATTAAGGAGACAAAATCATATGAAAAATCTTAATTTCAAAAAAGTAAATGGTATACAACATTTTTAACATTGAAAGAAACATGGAAAAATGACTAAAAACACCGTTGAAAAAAATGAAAAAAATGAAAAAAATGAAAAAATTGAAAATAGATGAAAAAAACACCGTTGAAAAAACAAATTTAGAAAAATTTGAAAATAGATGATAAATAAGCATTTAGAAAAACAACGTGGATATATTATGGATAAGAAGATTTAAAATATAAAAAAAATAACCTAAAAAGGGAGGGGGGTGCTACTAGTAGCTGAACTTTTCAAAACGAGGTAAAAAATGTGACCCCCCCCAAAAACGAGAACTCTGTAGAGTTCTCGTTAAGTTGGTAACTGTGTTTAATATGAGAACTTTGCAAGATAGATTTTAGAGGGTGGCATTTATAAGTTACTTGCTGATCCAATTACACGTGTACATTTTGGTGAGAGGCTAGAAGAGCTTTCTAGATTTGAGGAGGCACATGCATGACGAGAGGTCATATAGGCAGGTTCAACACCAATTGTAGATGCTTTGATAATATCTTGTGTTGATAAGGATGCTAGATCTTTTAGCTTGCAAGATTCTCCTTCATCAATCAAGGAGAATGTGGAGGTTACTGTTCTATATTTAGAGGTTCGAGCGCATGTAGGAGCGCATATAAATTCAATGAGGGTGAGTGTACCTACTAAGAGATATGATAGTCATGTTGGATTTGTTTCTTCCATTCCCAAGACTCGTAGTTTCATAGAGGAGAGGAGGTGCGATGATAAGGTTGATTCCATCCATGATCCTTTTGTGGTTCATTGGAGGAGAGGTGTGATACCTTGATGGATGATGATGTTGAGGGTTGTAGCTGATGGGAGTACTATAGAGTATAGAGACAAGAATCACAGATTCCATCAGATAGAGGGAGTTTTCCATGATGATACTCTTGCTAAGGATCATGGATTTTGTCAAATAGAGGGAGTTGACCATGATGTTACTATTACTTCAAGATTATCTCCTGATGAGGGATTTGACCTGGTTTAGGTTGGTCTAGCTTCCAAAGGATTTGTGTTACATGAGAGGGACTCTCATGTTCACAGAATGATGATGACCTTGCATGGATTATTTTTTATACCATGATATTTGTATTCTAGGATTGAGGAGTAGAATTGTATGGATCTCTATCTTTATGAATTTGATAGACATGGTATAGTTTTCTTGATTTTGTATGAATATGTGATTTTATCTAGAGGATGTCCTAGATAGCTCATCATGTGGTGTTCATTGATTTTGTCTCGTGATGCCGAATTGGAGGATGATGGAGTTTGACATCTTTATTTTGCTCCTAAGAGATATTCCTTCATATTGATAAGTGGTCATCATTCATTGGACTCTCTTGCCTCTCATATAAGTAGATGAAGGAGGGAGTCTTTTCATTCATATACATTCACTGACTCACTTGTATTCACTGTTGTGATGAGTTGTATTCCCCGATTTTCCGTGAAATTTGGGTTGTTTAGAAGTGAAACATTGTACTATTTATGCTACTGTTTTGTACCTTGTTTTATAGCATCCCTAAAGTTGAGAATTCATAGGGATAATATCCACTTAAATCTTCTAGTTTGAAGGTGAAATTTTTGTCTTGCATTGAATTTTGAATCATGAGAAATTTCCACAAATGGGTTCTCTAATCAATTGTTGTGCAAACTTTTGTTCTTGTTTGAGAGTTTTGATTAATTCACTATTGGGTGAACTTTTTGTTTTGGTTTAATTTCAGGGTTGTGATTTATAACTTTGTATGTGAAAATGCAACATTGTTGATGCTAAATCTGATGTGTCCCTCTATATTTTCCAAATCTATGAATTCCATACTTGTAGGGTTTTTTCACTAGACATTTGTCCTATCAAAGAAAACCCATGGGATTTAGTATGAAGTGGCCCTCTAATGTTTATGTCAAAGGCTCATGCCTTGTTGTCATGATGTGGAGAGTTAAGTTGGCAATGGATTTAAGAGTCTTCTTACAGGTAAACAATGCAAACACACATATTATCTTGTTAGAGTTTTTTCAAGTGTTCATAGAGTTAAACCTTAATATCAACAAGGCTTATGTATATTCATATGGAAGATGGATCATGTATACTTTGGTTTAGTATTAAAGTTGTTAATTTCACTAATCAATGTGACGAATCTTATGATTGGGATGGGGATAATTTTCTCTTGTAATTTTTTTTCTTGATCTCCAATTTAGGATGCTCATGATTCACCCTAAGTTGCGAGTTAATATCTTTATTGAATAATCTAGGCAATTTGTTAATTGATGATTTTGAGATAAATGCTTTTTTAAATTTGACTACATTTATATACATCTCTTTGTTCATAACTTATCCTTAGAAAATTAAACTGAATTTCTAAACCTATTTTTGTGTACAATATTCATGACTTGACTTTTGAAAATCTCATTTTTCATTGTTTTAACTTTTGTGAGCAAGGTGTCAAATTATTATTTTAGATAATAAATTTCCTTAGGCATTTGTGTATATCCTCCATATTGAATTAAATGTATATAATCTCTATATTGACTTTTGGAGTCTCCTTTTAATTTTTAATTTAATTTCTTTTTCGATAATTTGCTACTTCACATTTTAAATATCAATCTCACTAGCGAGGAGATACTTTTTATCTTGTAAATCAATTTTCTTAAGAAATATTGAATGATTCATTTTAATTCTACCAATTCTTCTTTCAACTATATACACTCGATCTATTGTTTTTTGCATTGATACAATGGTTGTTATAAAACCTCTTTTTATTACTATATGTATTAGAATTATAATGTAATAAGATAGTGTGTGTATATTTTGGGTTACAAAGACTTAGGAAAAAACTTGAGTACTTCCCCTCATTTTGAGGATGTTACCCATGGTAAACCCTAGAATATTCAGGGCAAAAGGCCGATAAAAAACAAAGCTTGAAGCCATTACAAAAATATAATCGTTAAGAGCTCAACATGTCACTGGCAAGAATTGAACTTGGGTGGGGAGAATAACAATAATTCAAATAGTCTTAAAACTATCTTGTAGCAATTCCCATTTCCTCATTATTCAGTGCATATTACATTTTTTTAGGATCCTCCAGGGATGCATAGAAAAATTCTTTCAAAAATAATCTTTTCAGTTTAGAACTCTGTCAGCGATCCTATCACAAATCCCATCTTACATCTCGAAAAAATATCCTTTTCAACTTTTACATAAGTAAAGAGATATTTCAGAATTAGTTATTTAAGTCCCTTCTCTGAACTCTTGCTCATATAGGAAACCTTCGTATATAAAATAGCTTCCTTAGAGTGTTGATATACATTGGTATTGTACTCTCAATTAATATGGACAAAAGATAGGACTTAAAGTTTTTCTTTACCTCTTGTACTTTCATAATTGGGGTTAAAATAAAATTTTCAATTTGATATATTTAATTATCATAATCCATTAACAACTTTGAGTTCCCACCAATCTGCGCAAGTGTTTTAAATCCCTATCTGTTGTTGTTTTCACTATAATCCACAAAACATAGAATCTGACTTGGTTATTTGTTCATTTCCGAACATTGTATTTTAAATAAATGTAATGAGCTTATTCAAAAAAGAGAATAGCCCCTTCCCTGAACATACTTGGGGTTCCTTGGCATGCCCTATAAAATAATCACCAAGGCTTATCATAATCAATGTTTGGTTCCTTTAAATTTCTTTGAGGATTATCCTTTGGTAGTTTCCAGCTCTCCTTGAATAAAATCCTAATTTTATGAGTGACTTGAACTGGAGCCAAATCAATACCTTGAAAAAGAATTTTGTTCCTTGATATATACCATAAGCTAAGTTATTCTTAATATTTGACAAGTTGACGATATATCCTTGGGTAGTCCTATAAATGGAATACTTATCACGTGAGTGGGACATGATGATCTTATTGAGGTTTTACAAACTAGGGATTATTTGCAAAATCTAGGTCACGGTCCAAGGCAACACTGTTGGATTACTAAGAGGGGGGGTGAATCAGTAATAGCGTAATTATAATCTTTTTTCTTCAAATGTTATATCAATGTATAATTATTATCCAATAATGAGCAGTAAGAAATAAACAATCACACACATACACAGTACACCAGTGTTTTACGTGGAAACCCAAATCGGGAGAAAACCACGGGATGATTTTTCTTATATGTCTTGAAGAATTACATTCATTGGAAGCACCAAATTCCTTTGTTTTTCAGCTGCAATTGGAAGGAGGCTCCAACCCCCTAGTTTCTCAGGCTACAACCTGAGGGAAGCTCCAACTCCCCAATTCTCTGGCTACAACCAGAAGGAGGCTACAACCCCCAATGTTCTCGGGCTACAATCGGAAGGTGGCTACAACCACCTGTCCTTGCCCCGTCTTGCCACCATGAAGTAGAAGTAGAATGATGGAACCACTGTCACACTGTCACTGTGAGATATACCACTGTAAACCTGTACCAATAAATCTGAACCATGCATCAACCTGTACCTCAACCTGTAATCAACCTGTACCATAAACAAGTGCATCAACCATGCACGAACCTGTAATCAACCTGTACCATAAACAAGTGCATCCAACCATGTACCAAGTATGTACCAATCATGTGTCAACTACTCATCA
>ML797279.1:398354-428892 GCA_009831015.1 Picea engelmannii | reverse complement strand
CATATTTTTACTTTCAACATTTCTTGCCACCTTAAATGCATTCTCCAATGATTTGGGTTCCCAAAGACAAACCTCATGTTGAATGTTATCCTTTAAAGTTCCTATGAATACATCAGTCAAGTGCTCATATGGAATATCGGTTACCTTTATATTCAATCTTTGGAAGTTCTCAATGTGCTCGATAACTGAACCCTTTTGCTTGAGATTTATCAATTGGCTAAAGAAGGTATTTCTCCTTGTATCCTCATAGTGTGATACCATATGTTAAGAACCAAATACCAAGATAGCATAGAAAAACCTCAGAAAAAGTACTCAACGCCTTGAAAAAAAGATAATTCCAGATAATAAGCCTCTTTGAGGGGGCAACCTCCTTTTACCCCACTTAAATGTTCAAGTACAAGATGATTCAAAATGAAAATGTCTCCTTGGTATAGATAGGAGACGAGGAGGTATAATTACAACTAATGGCCTAAAGACAACATAAATAAAATAACATTACTAATATAATATGCCCCGATTAAGGGGTAATGAGCCAATATTAGGGCTTAACAATTGGTTACTATATAACGTTTGTTGTTTCTTTGGTAAAGGGCAGGTATCATTCACCTTAAATTTCCCCTTGACCCTTTAAACCATACCAAGTGACTTCTTCCATTTAAGTGACCTAGAGAGAGGGGTGGATTTTACTTGGTCTTATTACCCTTCATCAACCAACTAGGTCCTAGGACGTCTCCCTTGGATTGAGGTTCTCCTCCTAAATAGAAAAGGATATCCTGTTGGGGTGACATTGATAGGATTACCCTCGTGTTACACCAATCTCGACCTACTTTCCTTTTTTTCTTTGGGCATGTACATATGTGCGATAACATTTTTGGCATCATTTTCGGGGAACGCTTAGTGAATATTCCTCAACGACACTTTTTCGGTAAGTATTTTACTCAAAGCCTTCACTTCACAGAGCTTACCTAGTGATTCCACTGAGGGTGATTCCCTCACTTTCTTTGATAATCCTTAAGAGGTTATCTGGTAACTCCATTGACTTACTCTCTTCTTCATTATACTTTCATGAGATGGGATCATGGTGCCTTGGGAACAAGTATATCCGACTATTGTTTTTGAAAATTATCAAGGATACCTGCATTATTTTGATATAAAATGGTTAAACAACTCTCCAATATTCATAGGCCTCCCAATTACTCACATTGTATAATTCTTGAAGTATATAAGTGAGATAGAATTTGAAGGGGAGGATGTTCTGGTAAAATTGTTCATACTTTCCCTGCCGTCTTTTTTGAAAGATTGGATTAAAGGTTGTTGTGAATATGAGGGTATATCATCTTTCATATACCTCATCAGTAGGTTTATTGAGTTTGTGAAACCACAATGCCATATATATGAAGATGCCCTTCAAAATCTCACAATAGCCCTATAGGACAAAGGATTCACCACTGAGATTGTGGAATATCTCAAGGATGTGTACCATACTCAATACCAAGAACCCTCTGATATAGAAGGAGATATTTATGAAGAAGGTTGTTTTGGGCCCCAACAAATCCCCCTAAAGTTTTACAAAATTTAAAGGGCCCCCATTAGAATTTTGATAATTATAATGAGCTACAAAATCAACCTTTTCAAATAGTTCCATATCTTGGCTTGCTTTTAGACAAACTTAAGAAAATCACTATAGTATGAGACATTCATTACAAGAGTATATGTCAAAATTTAGAAACAAGCATAGAAATGTCAATTTAAACAAAAATGTTAATTTTTATCAACTGTTTACTTTTGTTTAAATTATGATTATGTGTTCATTCTTTTGCTCATTAACAAGTTTGACTATTTTGAATAATGGGTTCAATACTTCACCAAATAATATCTTGGTTGGTTTCTCATTTTCACAAAATAATTTGGTGGGATTAATTAATTAATTTTTTTTTTATCTATCATTTGTTTGATTTTGTGAAAACCCAAAATTAATATTTTTCTCCTCTCCATCAAATTGAAACTTCTAGAATTTTAAGATCATATTTGAAAGGAAAATATAAACAATGTTTGTTTAGAACTTATAGTTAGTTTAAATTCATTTTAATTTTATTGTTCTAGATTTTGTTTTATTCACAATTTTTAGGTTATTAATTTAGGTTTTTTTTGTTTCACAGGTTTCTATTATCAGTTATTTGGTACGGATCTAATCATGGCTTGATTTTATTATCTAAATACGTTCAAGATGATTGATCCAAAAATAATATTGGATTGTTGCAAATAATTTTATGAGCAACAACAGCGAAAATTTGGAAATGCGTCAAGAACAGACATACAATTTTGCACGATTGATTGCAGCCAAATCGTGAGAAATTTGAAGAAACGGTTAAAAACCCATCACCCAAATGGACCCATTTAGCTTCTAGGTAGAAAGTTTCCAAAAAAAATGCACGATTTGAGAGATATTTGTGTCTCTTTACGAGATAAATTTCAGGTGGTGGAAATTATTAGTGACACCCAGACTGATCATTCATTGTATAAATATATGAGAAAGTTCAGATCCATGATGGGGGTAGAAAATTGAGAGGAGGATTTTTATCCTTTCTCTTTTGTATATTATTTCTTTTGAAAACTTTTTTTTCTTTTCAAATAGAGTAACAAATGGTTGGAATCTTTGAGAGAATTGATGAGTATTTTCAAAGAAGAATATGGAATTCCAGGTTGCTTAATGACTTTTGTCCTGTGAGTAAAATGATTTTATTTTCATTATAATATCTTCATATTCTTTGAATAATTGATTATGCATTTATTTAAATTATCTTTAGTTTTTTTTTATCAATACATGGTTAATTGTTATCATTTATATATTAATTTTTTCAATCTTTAAGAGTCTATTTTCCCAAAAGTTCTTCTTCGACCATATGATGAACATATTTTGTTGAAAGTATATGAGAAAACAATTTACTCTTTGGCTTTTGTGCTTTTCTAGATTGTGCAATGTTAATATTGTTTCTTATATAATTTTTGAATATGAAACTTTATTTGTATTGAACTAGCTTCAGACTGTTCTACATATAATTTTTCATGTCATGCTTTTCTTTATGTTGTTCATTATCTTTTGGTTTACTTTATATCTGTGACTGATCATCTATTCAAGTATTTTGAGTTTACATATGATGCTAGATAGTTGGTAACACCATTCATGAGAATTGCAATTTATTTCATTTTCAGTTATTGGACATTTCAAGGTCATAAGATATATAATTATTTGTCTTTCTGTTGTTATAAACTCGCTCCAGAATATGAAACACTTCCTTGAATTTCTTTAAGAAGTATCATGCTTTATTTTGTCATAGGTTTACACTTGACACAGGTTAAGAGGAGTTCATACAAATACAGAGAGATGAATTTATATTAGTACTGCTGATCAGTGAGAGGTTAGTAGGTGCGTTGCATTATTTTATTCAGTTTTGTTTATACATTAATGAGACAATGAATGCATTAATTAACTTTGACTGTTTCTGTGTCATTGTTTCAATTGTATTTGCTTAGTATTTATTAGTTTAAAATCTTCAAACATTAAAAAAAATAAAAAGATTTATGTTCTTACTTTATCTTATTTTGAAACATTATTATGAACATTCATTTTCACAAGATTTCAAGTAAACCTTGTAAACTGTATATAGATTGTTTATAATCATTTGTATATTCACGTTTCTTTTCAATAAACATTAGTAAGTAATATATAATTTGTTAGAATCATATATTTTAGATTAGTTTCATTTCTTTTATTATTTTTAGGACTTTAGTTGGCCAATGAAGCCATTAAACCCGTCGGGTCATTTCATTCCAAACGATTTGGGTTATTTAGACAACCCTGGCCTGGATTTGACCTTCCAGTTGATGGTGTGTCACTTACACCCGTCAACAGGTTGTCAACCCCTTGAAGATGAGAAAGATTTTTTCCATGATTCAACAAAATAAAGCAAAGACTTGACTGAAGAAGTGAGTTATGAGGATGAAGCACTAATATCCTCTCCTTCGTCCGATGAAGCTCTCCAGGTGAATGAAAATGAGGTGAATCATTTTCCTTGCCAGGTTTTTGATGACACTTTGGTCTATGATTCAGAAGGTGAAGAAGTAAAGGAACCCTATGAAGATTTAGGTCCTTCATTCTCTGATGAAGAAAAAAACATGATTAAAGAGACGAGTCTTGGGGATGATGTACAACATGCTCTTCCATTTGATGAAGTCATCCAAGCCTTTGATGCTCCTACACATCAAGAAGTGAACAAGGTAATTTATTTCACTTTCCAAGATTTTTATGATGCTTTATTTTATGATTTGGAAAGTGAAGAGGTATTAGAGGAGCCCTTGTATGCATTAAATCCTTCATGTTATGATAAAGGTAGTGACATGGTTGATAATATTGATGAGTTCATACATGTTGGAAGACGTAAGTGGGATGTGATTGGTTTTGATGAGGATCCCATTTATGATATGGAAGGATATCATTGAATGTTTCCTTTACAACAATCATATGATGTTCCTAATAATTTTGACATTTGAGAACAAGATGATGATATAATTACACAAGTTTTACAAGCACTGAAGAATGACCCAACACAATGTTCTCCTAATGATTTTTGGTCATACATGGAGGATTTTGATGAGTATTCCTTTGATCACTTGGATTTATTCTTTGAAGAATATTATCAACCATCGTTGTGCTCAAATTTTGATAAAGGTGAGGATGTTTCTTGCCTAAAGTAGGATACTTGTGACAAGGTTGTCCAACTCCTTCCGATTTATTTACCTCATTATCTCACTAAGGATGTAGTTGGGGAACATGTCTCTTGTTTCAAGTTTTCTTTAGGGAATTTTTTTTTGTTAGAATTCAATGACTTCCAATGATATAATGCATGCTCTAACTCATGTTTATTTTCTTCTTAACTTGTCATTGTTTTGGTTTATGATAAAACACAAAAGCAGGTGTTATGATACATTGCTAGTGTGGTTGTACTGGTTATATTCTTATACCTAGCATTTGACATGTAAGTACAGGTGAGATAGGGTAGGTAGGCATTTTTATTCATTGTATATACCATTGCATTGTATATTAGCATAGTTGTAGTTGCACTTTTCATATTGTTTTCCTCACTTGTATATTTGTATTTTCATGATTATGTTTTAGATTAGATGGTTGATTTCATTTTAAAGTTTTGTATCATGTATGAACAAGGGGTGATAACACCACCCCAGGTATTACTAACATCTTATGTTAAGTCTTAGTATGAACATGTCACACCATATATGATGAGGTTCACATGCACTCTACTGTCATCACATGTCCTCGAGTTGGAGCGAGATGTTACCCAAACCTAGGGGTAACTAAGGAGATCATGTATCGAGGCCCATAGGTCCTAGACATGGAGTGCCGAGAGCCAGACGACTTGAGCATGGCCCTGAAGGGTCCCCATTTTTTTTTTGCAGCAAAGCCCACATACCATCGACAACAATATCCATCACACCATCATGTTCCTGAAATGGAAATGAGTCTTGGTCCATGAGGTGATAAGTTTGGGTATCATGGTGTGTATTGCTGCAGTTTTTAAAACATTTAAACATTTTGCATTGAATATTTCTTGACTTTATGCCCTTTTCCTTGTTCAAACCTGGGAGGGTCACATGGTTCCCTAGTAAGCTAGTTTCCCTTTAGGATAGGTTGTTACCTAGTGGATATTTGAAGAGTCATCACCCGTTCCCTCCATACTTACCATTTTCCATCTTTATTACCTCCATCTATCCACATTTTTGGGCATTGGGGAAGGCTCCACTTGGAAAGGGTTGTACTTTACGTCATGGAAAAAAGGGGATAAAGGCCCAGGGGGAATGTAGCTGGAAAAAGTTAAGAGCCGAATTTAAACCTTCAAGATACTTTGCCCAGTGATCCTCGAGAAAGCACTGAAACGATTCTCAGCAAGAAAAGAGGACCCACTTATGAATAAAATACTCAAGGAATTTGTTGGTGGATAAGAGGTCTCATCATGAGCCGACCTATCATGACCATGAACATGTAGCGGTATGAGAATACATATGGTGATCTTTGACTTTCCAAGATCTCATCCAAGATTTGTGAGCTATTCAAGAATTTGTTTGACTTTTCTACCTTCTTTCTAAGGTCAATAATTTCAGCTTCTAACTTACAACATGATTCTTCCTTTTCATTTAATTGATTCTTCAATAGTTCTTCTATTCTTTTGCTTCTTCAATTTGGGTCTTGATATGGACAATGGTTTCAAAAATTTTGCTAATCTCATCATCTACATTTATATCTTATTTTCCATTCTTTAGTCTTGTGATCTCTTCTTCCTTTTCTTCTAATTGAATCTTATTGCTCTCTTCTTGTTCTTTGATCATTTCCTTTAGTTTCAAGATGTGCCTTAGATTCCTCCTAAGAAACTTCATGGTGTTGTCCAAAAGATAGTTATAGTCTATATAATAATGATCACTTCTATATCTATATAAACCCTCTTCAACTTCCTTTTGAAGTTTTAATAGATTTTCTTCTATTCTTTTCATGGGGTAATTACCATCAAACTTTACACAAAGTGTTTCTATATCTTCTTCTTCACTTGTAGAGAAAAATTCATCATCATCATTGCAATCAAGGGTTTTTGAGGGTTCTTTACCTTCATTTGAAATATTTTCACTATCTTCCTTTTTGCCAATACCAACACATAATTCTTTGCCTTCATTTGAAATATTTTCAAGATCTTCCTTTGTGCTATCATCACTTGATTCTTTATCTTCACTTGAAATGTTTTCAAAATCACATTTAGAAATAATGCATTCAAGAGTTTTTGGAGATTCTTTGCCTTTAGTGATTTTGATGGAGTGATATTCAATATCTTCTTTCTCCTTCTTGCTTTGATATGTTTCCTCTAGCTTTAGCCATAGATCCTTGGCAGAAGTGCATTGTCCCATTCTCTCTTTGATAGGGCTTGAGAGTCCACTAAGAATGGTCTTGAGAGCCAATGCATCATTCTTCTTTCCTTCTCTTTGAACTGCAAACTTTGACTTGTTCTTCAATGAAACTGATCCACCAATGGATGCCTTCCAAATAGCTGCTCCCATTGTCTTCAAATATAATCTCATCTCTATTCTCCAAGTAGAATAGTTTTCCTCATCAAGGATTGAAACTTCATCATCCATTTGTGTGTCTATGGATCTCCTTAAAGCTTGTTAAGGCTTGTAGTGAAGGCCCACTTTGATTCCAATTGTTGGACACACCTACCACACTTNGGAATGAGTATGGGGATCTTTTTCCCAAAAGCTTCCCTCTTTACAAAAACTCCTTAGTTAACATTCAACATTTATTTATTACCCATGTTGTCATTTATAACTAGTTAGATGAGAACATATATCAACAACATATATCATCAATATATCATCATCAATTCATCACTACAAGGAACACAAAGAACATAAAGAACACAAGATGTATGTACAATTTTTCTTTTTATTATGGACAACAATCCGAGGGTTCATCAACAACAAGTGAATAGAGTACAACTCTACAAGAGCACTAGCTCTATAATGAAAGACTCAGCTTAAACACTTAGCACCAACTAAGATGAGGCAACAATCCTCAACATATATCAATCTGTTAACAGGTACACAACTTGTCAGTAGTGCATCCAGCGTGTGCATGCACCCTGGCTCACTAACCCGCATATGCACGCGGTCAGTGCATACAACAACCTGCATATACCTTCTGAGATGTTAGGTTTTGTCCTTCAAGATCAACTCAGATTCTCTGCAATCAATATATAATTCTCTTTTGTCTCTGACTGTCCAATATGACCACCAACCAATAACATCACATCTAAGCTCTCCAATAGCTTGCTCATACTCCACAACAAATCAATATGAATTCTATCTCAATCATGTAGAAACAACTAGTATACTATACAAATAATGTCACCACTGAATCAAAAGAGTACTGCTCACTCCATCAACCAAATCAACCAAAATGAACCACATCATAGAATTCATACCAAGAATTCCCTAAGAATTCACAACACATAAAATAATAGTATCCATCAAGACAATAATGTAACCATACCAGTGTCTCAGTGATAGATTTGAGGTCATAGAATGCAGATATGGAACCTGCCTCATCATCCAAGAGCTTGGCACCAACTCAAACACAAGTCTCCATGATTTTATCCACTATATGCTCCCTGTACATAGTCAACCCACGTATACCTTCAATGCATATGCACCCTATACACAGACAACCCACGTATACCTCAAAAACTAGGGTTTTTGAAGCTCCAAGAATTTTGTCGTCAAGATCTCCGACATTGCCAAAACTTTGACGCATCCATGAGATCCTCCTCTCACTCTCTTCCTCAGAATAGATCTTCAATCATGCTCAAGAGATCCACACCAATAAGATGCTCTCACAAGAAGCTCTCCATCAATACTCCAAAATATATTCTCACAAGAAGCTCTCCATTGATCCACATTACAAGCAAACTTCCCTCAAGGCCGAGCATTGTCAGAAGCTAGCGCCCAAATTTTATGGTCCTTATACCGTAATCAAGCATGTGGGACAAGTGGCCTATCAATTATCTTTGCCCAGCCATTCGAAGCTACATCCTGTTTTTCGTGTTTCATGCTTAAAGAAGGTGATTGGAGCTATGTGCCAAATTCAAACCAACCTTCCAGAGTTAGCTGAAGAAGGATCCATTTGGCTACAGCCAGAAGCAGCTTGGACTAGCGTGAGTGTCGCCTACATCGAAGAACCATCAAGGAAGTGCTAGTCCAGTGGAAAGATACAACTCCAGCAGACGCCACTTGGGAACCAACTACCATTCTGCAACAATTTCCTCATCTCAAGCCTTGAGGACAAGGTTGTTTTTAAGGGGGTGGACATGTTCGGGTCCTAACCCGCACATAGGTAGAACAATATATTTGGATGTAATAAAGGTCAATATTAATAAGGCCTTTCAATAAAATAGAATAAGGCGGATGTAAGAAGACCTAATAGAAGTTTCTGCTTCTAGAAGGATCTTCCTCTAGATGCTTCTTTTTAGTATAAATAGGAGTCGAGGGTATGAGAACCCTAAATTAGATATTATTGTAATAGAGCTCTGATCAACTGGAGGTTGCCCCCTAGAAGAGGCCCGCGAACATTGCTTTCAGATTCAAAGTGTTAGTTCTGTTGTTATTCTTATATCATTCCAGTGTTATTGTGGTGAATGTTTTAGTTATAGTGTTGTTATTCTGCCATTACTAACATTTTATTTCAGTTATGCATACATTTTATATCTGTTATATTACACAAGGCCTTGCAAGTAATACCCAAATGCTAGAATTTTACTAAACCCTGTCACAAGGCTGGATTGAACTCTTTTTCATGAAATGATGCACCCCTATTGGAAAACCCTTAAGGGTACGACCCTGCTGCTCTCCTGGATTGATGATGGAACCTATGAAGAGTATAGAATGGTGTGGGTGGATTATTTCATCCTCGAGACCAAGCTTGGAACAAGGTGAGTGGAATCTTTCACCATTGAGTTGTTCTCTAGGGTTTGTAATCTCAAAACCCTCAAAATTGTCTTCTCAAGATCTCAATAACCAAATGAAATAATATCCACACTAGAAAATTTGGGTCATTTTGCGATGTCTATTTCGATGCTCTTGCGACGTTATGTCATGGACACTGGATATTGTGACGTATCTTAAGTCTCCCAAACGTTGCTTCACGTGACATGGCACGTTCGACGAACCTGTGTTAACGTCGCAAGAGCGACAACAATAGGGAATTTTTCACAATTGCGACAAATAAGAAATATCGTCGCCATAACGACTAAAAAAAGAAATCATCGAAAGAGAGAAAAAATAGGGAAATCGTCGCAAGAGCGACCATAAAGAGAGCTCATCGTACACTCGACAATATTGGCAAAGTAAGGAAAAAGTTTGTGACGAATAAAATTTCGAAGGGGTCGTCACAATTGCAATGAAAACCAGGTATATTGCGATGAAATTGCTATACAATTTTCGTAATTTGTATAGCAAGTTCATCGCAAGATTTGTACAAGTCGTCACAATTGCGATGAAAACATGGTATATTGCGACGAAATTGCTATACAATTTTCGTAATTTGTATAGCAAGTTCATTGAAAGATTTGTATAGGTTGTCGCAATTGCGATGACAATAATTTATTTTAAAAAAAAAATTGAGCAAAAAAAATAAATTTTGATTTTTGAGCCAATTGTGTTATGATTGCACACTAAAGAGGTCATCCAAGTGAATTTTTTGGTTGTTTGGTTGAGTCAGTTGACTGACCCTATTGTTTAAACTAACTATCTTCTTAAAACAATTACACAATTATATCAAAAAACAATACTCTAACTTGGATTTACATATTTAACATCTCCCTAGCCTCAAAGCCTTGTTTGTCCTAAAAAGGTGAGGAAAAATAAATACTCAAACCTTCCAAAAAAATTATTGCTTTTTTGTTCAAATAAAATCTGATGGCCTTATATATGATTTTATATTCTTTTTTAATATTTACTCATGGGTTATACATTTTAATATGGTGCCATTAAATACCTTCTTAAAAACGCACGCTTGAGGTGTTTCTAGATAAATTTCTCATGTTACTACTTAAACTCTCGCCAAAGGAAAGTCCTATCCTATGAGGGAGAGCTTCAGGAAATAGATAGGGAAGCCGCCCAATATCACCTTAGTGTCCTTTCCTCTACATTTCTAGGCCATATTTTCTAACATAAGGAGAGTTTTCCTAGGGGGCTAATACTAAGTCCTATCATTGCATTTCTAGACAGGTGAGGACAAGGACTTTGTTTAACTTGGGTTGACTTCTCTAAACTGATGCTTCAAGAAAAGTAAGAGATGAAAATGATCAATGAATGCTTGGAAGGAAAACACTTACTTTATTCAACACAATGCACCATTAATCATAATTAGTCATCACACAATATACAATGTTCAAGGTGAAACTTTCTAAGTAAAAAGTATATATTCAGTCACAAGATAGTCGTTATTTAGAAAATTTCATATGTGCAAGAAGTGAAGCATGAACAAGTACTTATGAAACATTTAAGCATGAAATTGGGTCGTTAAGATAGCAATGAAATAGAGCATCATTGTAACAAGTTCATAACCAATATAAGTTTGCATGCATTCAATAAGTATATGCCATGAAACACATGAAGTGTCACTATTGTAAAGAGAGAATAACGAAACAATCTCAACGTAAGAACTTTAGAAGAAATGTAATGCTACCAGATTAGCAAATTTCATTATTATATGTCAAGGCACAAAAATTATATCATTAACCAAACTTATCATTCATTCATCAACTCTCGGAAATTAATCTGTTTCTCATCATAAAATATAGATCAATTCTTTGTAACCATGATTGTAGCGTGAATCGACCCTCTCAACTGACAAATAATATAAATGTTGCACTATTTGGGTATATTGTTTGGGATGATTAGGGTAGGAATGTATCATGGTCAACCAACCAAGCCAAAAGACATGCAAACACCACAACAAAATATGGTTAACAAACCTTCATACAATAGTGAAAGGAGGCAATGAATGGACTAATTACAAGGTCCTTTGGAATTCCTTAACATATTTTGGCTTCTTTGGGATGTGGAAAACAAGGTGTCATAAAAACATTGCATGACATCAACACTTTAATCACCATTGAAAGTGGAATACTTCTGTAGTTTTATGACAGTCCTGGATAGAGTTTTGGATAACACATAGGAGATAATGTCAAGGCTTGAAACTAGGTAATTTATCTCTCTTCAAGGTCGTTTGGACACCTATGGAAATGAATATAATGAAATCCTCTAAACATTGGAAAAAGATGAGGGTTACAAATAGCCCCGTACAACAATAAATCTCTGCAGAAAAAGGAATACTAGAAAAATCCCAGAACAACAATAAAGAACATGCAACGATTTCACTTTGAATGAGGTTGTTAGACCTCCCAATACATCCAATGATAGTTTATAATAACCTAGAACAACACTCCTTCAAAATGTTGTAATAAAAGTTATTTTCAACCCTAGTTATGTTGTATTGTTTTCAACCATTCCAAGCAAAGTATGCATTAGGGCATCCATAAAAGTGATCAATTTCTACTTAAATTAAAAAATATTTTCAAACCCTCTTGTGATCAACATATAAATGTTTCTTTGAGAACTAGTTAGCATGATTTGAACTAATATAATTCAATGAGGCTCAATGCAATCTAGATTGAGGATAACACATTATGAAAACCTTTCCTAGTACTATCAAGGCGAACTGAAAGGTTGGCCAAGCAAAAGGATAGAACCATCAAACATCCTACCTTAATGCATGAACAATAAATTCAATGATCAAAGGGGTAAGGTTAGAAAACTTACCTTGAGAACCCTCCCAAGTGGAGCATTCACCCTTAATTCTTTGGCCTTCTAGTAGCCTTTTTATTCCAAAAAAGCATGTAAAAGTTCTTATATAAACCTTGAACATGACTAAACATTAACAAAGAAAAGAAATAGATTCTCAAGCAATTATTAAGCCAATTTTCTCATTAATATCCAATGGTTTTAAATGAAGGACTCTTCCTTTTATAGGTGAAGAGCCTCCTCAAATACAATACAACACAATGTACTAGCTCAATACTATGAGTTCAAAACCATTAACCCAGTGAAAACCATGGGAAAATACAACAAATCATCTAACAAATCCCTCAAAATCCTCCAAGAGCCAAATGACCCTAAAGAATGGTCCAAATATAATAATAAATGCCACAAGTGTGGGCTAGAGGGAGAGAATAAATTAGGTGCACTCCTCAATAAAGATGAAATTTTCCCATGAGAGGGTGAATGATTGAGTCAACATTGTCCAAATACTCCCAAAGATCCTCCAACCAACTCCCTCAAATGATGGAAAGGTCCAAGTCTGGAATAACAAACTCAAGAGGATGACATTACCTTTCACATGTGTGAGCCATCCAAGTAAAAAAGTCAAGATAAATGGCATGTGTGGCCTCCTCTAGGTGGGTGCTTCTCAAGTAGATAAAAATAAAGCATGACACATCATCACAAGGTCCAAATAACAACCTATAACCACCTCCCTAATTTGTAACCAACTCCTCCAATGCATTAATAACTCCCATGTGTGGTCCAAGGAGAGATAAATAATGCATAAGTGTGAATGAAACGTCCAATTGATAAAGGAGAATGAATTTGAGTGGTCCATGTGGCATGTGTGGTGACATGAAATCCCTCTCATGGATCGATGCACTGTCATGGATCCCAATGTGGTGACATGAATCCCAAGGAAATTGGTATGGATCCCAATGTATGTATATATGATCATATATAATTACATGGATCCCAATGTAGCATCATGGATCCTAATGTAATTTCATGGATCTTGAGGCATAATACATGTATCCCAATGCACAATACCCACTTGAAGTGATGGGTCTAGCCTCTTAGCAAGCCATTAATTGGTAGCACTTGGTGACATCTCTTAGGACAACATAAAAAAGGGGGTTGGTTTTGATATTTTCCTAAGTCTTACCAAGGGGAACAATATTGACCCTTATACATGCATCAAGTCCTAAGACAACACATATTTTCTAAGCACCTAGGTGAAAGATAGGAAAACATAATTAATAATGATGAAAGGGAATGGGGGAATGATTTCATGTGATGACACTCAACGTCTTAGACATGCACAAGTCTTATCAATAATTTATTTATTCATCCACCATTATTTAGCTAGGATTTTTACATATAATATCCTTCTAGAGATAGCTTAACATTGAGTTACCATCCTCATTATTTCTTACTACCCCTTTAAGAATTGTTTTTTTTAATGTTTGTTTTATCGAACAAGTTCCTTTTATTTAGATATTCATAGACAAACTAGAGACTAGGGGCATTGGCCTCATAATGAGGGAGMATTGCTAAAKATTTATATTTGGATTTTGACTTKATCTCTTCACCTCTTTTCCTTATTGGATTATTGACTCAGGATTTATCAATTTGACCTTTCCTTTTTACCTTTGAGAAATCATACAWGACCAAGATGMAWTTTTTTATATGGATGGAATGAATAACACTCGGGAGTTGGAAAATGATTAGCATGGTTGGGATATGGATAATGATATAGATTAATCCAAGAGATGACACACTTCTAACATAAAACATGTTCCCCAAGGTACTACAAGGAAAGTCATAAAACCATGTAATGTTATGAAATGCTACTAGGCAATCATTAGGTGTTTACGACTTTATGATGAGATAATAAGTTACATCATCGTTTCCAAATAAGTATTGATACATGGAATGTCAAACGAAGCAAATAGGAACCATGCCATACCGTACAACAATGCATCTATCATCTGAGGAGTTGGCATGAAAGTGAGCTACATCATAGTTGAGCTAGCACGATCATGTTTTTGGTAGAGATCAAGAAGAACTCCATCTAGATATAGGGAATATGAGCATGACACATCATGCAAGCAACAACTTGAAACCCTTTCTAGCGTATCCAAAAATGTGTCACCCCTCATGGGATAACATCTGGCTCCTACTCATGGACATGCACTCTATGTGAGAATGAATGAGAACTCCATAATATCTGTAGACCTGTGACCTACAACCCATATAACTTGGAAAATGAAACAAAATTTGGGGTGAATCTACCACCCTAGTTAGAAATAAAAAATGCTTGGCACAAATAAAAAAACTTCACCAAATATAAACATGAAAGTAAAGCAGGAAAACACATGTAAGAAATTATTCTAAGGAAAATCAAATGCATCAATAAAATTAGGCAATGCATGAAAGTAAACACACAAAAGAAAGGAAAACATGAATCGAAGGAAAAAAATCATTATAACTACTGCTCAAAGATCATATTCATGCATACCCTATTGGATAACTAAGGGATGTGGTTGTTAGGTGAAATAAAATATCCAAATCAACCATTCAAGGAGCTTACCAACATATGGAAACTTTCTCTTGTGTTTGGTTATCATTCAAAACACGGATATGTCAAGCATCAAGTGGGTATCAAGAAAAATCTAACTCACTCTCAGCTCTGGAACCTAGGTAAGGTAATATCTATGAAGTAGAAAGCCCAAACTATACCAAGGTTGACTCACCTCTCCACAAAAATTCTCCATCCTTATAGTTCAGTAATCGAGTTTCCTTGATTGCAGGTAGCATAAACATCCTTGGAGTTTAAACAGTAAAATTGAGTTAATTTTTTGGTAATGAACGTTGGGTAAATCTCAGTGCAAGATTTATAACTTGATCATGTAAAACTCTTTATTGTTAACTCAATGAGTCCTTCTTGTGATTGTCAATGTGTGAATAGATTAACATCTCAGTAGACTTTTATATGCTCTGTTTTTTTTTCAATTACAAAAACAATATCATGTGAAGGTAGGAATGAGGTTTTCTCTAAGAATTGTATACATGAATGCTCAGGAATTGCTTGAGTGAAATATTGTAGCATGTGCCAGCATAGAACTTTCTTGTTTTGCTACCCAATGAACGAGTTTCTTGTGATTTGATAGGAGTCTAATTTCATTTTATTAAGAATGTTATTTTCCATGGATTAGATAGTCATTCTTGTCCTAGTCTCTGCACATATAGTGTTGGCATCTCTAATCTTATGCCCCGATATTAATGATTTGATGATCACCAATTAAGTTAATTAATTAGCTCAACATTTCTGGCGTTGTTGTCGGGGAGATGCTACAAGGTATTAACACTTCTATGACTTATTTTTCTTGCATGTTTGAAATTGTAGACTTTTTTTGCGTGTGTGATTTCTTTCTTTAAAAGTAATAACATACTAGATTTTCCAAGATAGTGAATGGTAACATGCAAATGCACCTTTACTTCAGAATTTCTGAACAGGTTCTAGCCACACGCATTCACTTTGGTGAGTACATCGTTTTACTAGTTTTAAAGCTATGTTATTGTTGCATGAATAGAGCTAGGGACTATAGATTTAGATTTAGGGGAATAGGTAGAGTAGTTTCTCTAGATAAAAAGACTCCTTCAAACACTAAATTGTTCATAGGAAAGTCTACAAAAGAAGGACATGTAGGTAATATTTCAAAAGGCATGTCCACCAAACAAAAACCTACAACAAATGTAGCTAAGAAGCCCATTATTTCTCCAGTGAAACCTACAATAGAGGCAGAGAAAGTATGTTGCTTGGATCACCAACCAAAAGGTGAGGAAGAGTTCAATACAATCATGGAACCAATAACTCCACACATACCTTCAGAGTACAACATATTTGGGAGCAGACATATGGTTGAAGGAGAAGGAGAGGTGCATACCAATGATGGAGGTGAATTACATGGAACTTAAGAGGTGGATTTTGGGTTTTTGATAGTAGATCCTAACACAAATGTGCAGATGAAGAACATCCACCCCTCGATTTTACCTCATTTCCATGGTTTGGTAAGTGAAGACCCTGACTCTTTTCTTTTCAAATTTTATATTCTATGTCACAGTTATGATTAAACCTCTTATGCACAAAAGCTAAGGCTATTCCCTGCCACCCTTAAATATGCATCTCTACATTGTTTTATGGGTCTAGGTGGAAACACCGTTAGAACATGGGAACAAATGTGTAGCACTTTCCTCAAGAAATATCAATATTATTATAAGGTTGGGGGATTAAGAGAATAGATATTTAAAATGACACAGAAAGAGGAAGAAATCCTCGAAGACTACCTTGAGAACTTTTTGTAAAATCTTCAAAGATATTAACAACACAAATTAGAGCTAGAAACAATCAGAACCATTTTCTTGATAGGTCTATTAGATGAATCAATAATTTTTCTCAACTTAATGGGATCCGGTGATGTCTCTCGACTAACCTTTGAAGAAATATGTGATTTATGTAGAAGATATTCTCGGAGCTAGGCCAAATCTAGTAAGGGACCAAGGAACACTCTTTCCAAAGTCACCAAATCTACTACAAGTGGTGTCACTAGGGTTGAACTAGGAAATTTGCTTGAAAAATTTAAGACCAATTTTATTGGCTCTCTCAGTTTACAATTAGATACTTTACAAATTAAACGAAACAAGAATACGAAAAAGAAACTCTTTCCATTTTTTGTCCTAAATGTAGAGAAAAACACCCACTAAGAGAATGTCCTCTTGATAATATTAAAATATGTGCCTTTTGTGTTGGGGACCATCCAACAGAACATTGCCCCGCTCTACCTGGACTCAAAGTGGTGTATCAAGGGGAGAATCAAGAAACATAACAATTACATACACCTGCACCAAAAATACCTTGGAAACCAAGGGCACCAAGTATGACTTCAAATCTTGCATCTCAACTTACTTCATATTTTCCTAGTCAACAATATCCACCACAATGCTTGGATCCTACTATGCCTAGGCAAGGATGGCCCTAACAACATGTTCATAGTCTTCCTTGGAAACAAGGATGGTGGGGACTCAGCTATGGGAACATGCATGCCTACACCTATCCTACACCATAACGACAACAATCATACCCTATCCCATAACCTGAACAATATTCACAACAAACATATCCCCCACAAATTTCATATCCCACATTACCACAAAACCAACTAACTACACAACCCCAATAACTACAACTTCCACCCACCCAACCTATGAGACCTACAAATTTACCTACCCAATCAATTCGTAACCCCAATAATAAGGCATCTCAGCGTGCTTTCAATGTTGAGTTACAACCCTTTCCCTCTTATCTGGTCACCCCTATGGGCTTACAAGAAATTTGACTTAGGTCAAGAGAGGTGCTCAATAAAAACCCTACTACAATTATTGAAGAAGAGATGGAGGAGGCAACTCCCAAACAAATAAATGATAATGTTGAAGTAAATCAAACCTCCCCACATTTAGAGCTTCCCCAATCATCCAGTTTATGTTGATGTTAGTGGTAGCATCATATAGGTATTTTCGCACAGGTCTATGTGTCTAGACATGTGGAAAACATCCAAAGCCTTCTACTCTTGAATTTACTTTAGTTAAAGGAATTATTAAAGTAAATTTATTTTTCTAATTAATTATGTAATTATTTAATTGAGTTATTTATGAAACATGCTAAAAGTACTTAGCATGCAACATGTAATCTAAATCTAAAAGTGAGTGTGAGAAGTAATCTCAATCATAGATCACTTTTGAGATTAGAAATAGATTGTAACTCGTGATTATAAAAGCAAGGCTAGGGTGAAGGAGAAAGAAACTTGACTTGGCAGGTGTTGAGGGAGTCGACACAGAGTATTGTATCACAAAGGACCGTGGGTCAAGATCTTAGATAGGTGAAGAAGGACCTTCATCTAGAGATCATATGGGTCAAGGAGAAGAGAGAACAAAGGCATACACAAGTGGGTTTCAACAGAAGGAAGCCACAGGAGAGTGTTTGAATGTACGAATCTTTCCATACATGTTTTTTGTACACATCTGCGGGCCACAAAGGAGATAGTTGCGGACATCTGCAGGTCTTAGTGGGGAAAGTCGAGGATATCGATGGGTCACAGAAAGGATAGTCGTGGATGCCTAGAAAAGTGTGCCATAATCGATTGTACAGTAGGTCATCCCTTTCCAGGTTAGTCTACAGTTGTATTTCTATCAGTGGGCCATTATCCCTGTTACGGGAACCCTAATTTTAGAATAATAAAATCATTCTCGACATTGGTTTTCCCTCCGGGGTTTTTCTAGGGGTATTTACCCAAAAATTTTGGTGTTCATGTGTGCTTGATTTGGTTTCCTTGTTTATGCTTCCACTGCATGATATTGAGTTGACTATTTTAGTAGTGTATTTTTGTTTTGTGAGTCACTAATCTAATTGTAGTAAGGAAATCACTAGATAACAAAGTACCTAGGTGCTGGAGTAAGAATTTATACATGGTATCAAAGCTCATGCTATGAAGGGAAGCTAGATCAATACATAAACAATTTTCCAAGAATTGGTTATTTCCAGGACAATTTATTAGATCTTAGGGATGGAAACAACACCATTGAGGGTTGAAGATAGATTGGATGGAGCATTCAACTTCCTATCTTGGAAATCAAGAGTTACTTTGGTGTTGAAGGAGTATGACCTTTGGGAGTTAGTGGATAAAGAAGTTACTCCACTGACCTATCCAATAGCTTTATATTCTCACAACAAGAAGGATATAAAAGTAGAAAGAGTTGTCCTAGATGTAGTGAAGGATCATCTAATCCCTCGGCTAATTGAGAAGAAGATGACCAAAGAGATATTTTATGCCTTGGTAAGTTTATTCAAAATTAAGAACATGAATAGGAATATGATCTTAAGGAATAAACTCAAATTGGTTCATATGTCTAGATCAAATAATGTTACCAGCTATCTCATGAGGATCCCACAGGTGCGTGATAAAATTGCAACCATAAGGGAGAAAAAAGAGGACGCAGAGCTCATGCACGTGGCATTAAACAGTCTTCACAATTCACGGGAACCATTGGTCAAAGGATTTTATGCTCGAGAGAATATCCTAGATTGGTAGAGACTTTGGGATTATTTCATCCAGGAAGAGACTTGGTAAGAGTCTAAAGCCAACAAGCAGGGAGGTAGTGAAGAGAACTTTTCCCTTGTTATTAAGACAGGGAAGGGAAAAAGAAAGAGTTATAGTAATAAGGGTAACAATGATGGAGGATCATCACATCCAGAGAAGAAGAAAAAGGACTCGAGTAAAATCAAGTGCTTCTCATGTCATAAGAATGGGAATTATTCATCTCAGTGTATAGAGAAGTAGAAGAAGGCTAATGAAAAGACGCAGACAACAACATCAACATAGATGCAGCTTGATGAGTTTGCAACAAAGTTTGATAAGGATTACTCAACGATTTCTTGCATTTCTACTAGCACAACAGTGAGGAGTCCTTGGTTCTTTGATAGTGGTGCATCTCATCATATGACAGAAGCACAAGAGATATTTAACAGTCTGACGGAGAAGGACTCAAAGGTTTATGTGGAGCTTGGTGATGATGCCAGTTAAGCAGTAAAGGGAGAGGGAACAATTACATTTTATCTTGAGTCAGGAGGTTTGTTAGATTCCCATGATGTGCTTTACATGCCAGGTTTGAAGAAAAATGTGCTTTCATTCTTACCTATGGAGGGCAAGGGTTTTTCCATCACTTTTCAGAGTGGGTAGGTACTCATACATATAGAGAAAGCTATCCCAAAAAGTGTATTGGTTGTTGGCGTTAGAGAGAGCACCTTATACAGGTTACAAGGAAATATTGTTCATGATTTGGAAGACAACAATGAAAACCTAGGTGAGTTATGGCATAGGAGGTTGGGGCACCCACACTACATGGCATGTTCAATTCTGAGGGAGATTGTTACAAGTCTTCTAGAGTTAATTATTGAGCATAAGGGAGTGTGCACTTGGCAAGAATGTCAAGGTTGTTTTTCCAAGTAGCAAGAGTAGGTCTAAGGGGATCTTGGATATTATCCATTCAGATGTGAGTGGGTTGATATCATTAGCATCATTATAGGTTTCATCATACTATGTGACTTTTATTGATGATTTTTCCAAGAAAACCTAGATCTTCTTTATGAAGACCAAGGATGAGGTCTTAGGTCGATTCAAAGAGTTCAAGGCTCAGTTAGAGAACCAAACAGGGATGAATATTAAGGTCTTGACGTCGGATAATGGGGGAGAGTACATCTCCAATTACTTCAATGATTTCTACAAGGAGGAAGGGATCAAGAGGGAGCTGACAGTCTCATACAACTCTCAACAAAATGGGGTTGTGGAGAGAAAGAATCGGTCCATCATCAGTTATGCCAAGGCTATGATACATGATCATAAGTTGCATATAATTATATATCTATAACTATTAAAATAGAAATAAATTAACTTACAAACAAATAATATGAATGTAATAAATCAACATATCTTTTTGAATGCAACATTTTTTTTTTCAATACTGTTGAAGAGCTTGAATATGGATAGTTGAGTTTAACATCATCCCAACTTTCTTCATTCAACATCTTGACCATTTCCTCTTGTATTTTCATATACACCTTGTGACTAAATAAAACAAAAATAATATTAAACTGATATATTAAACTGAAAAAATTATTTTTCTTGTCCTAACATAAATAAAAATAACTCAACAAACTCACTTTTAAAATTCATCACACATTTCTTCTATTGACAATTCTCCCGACCTAACACCTAATAATATAGTTATGATAAGTTTATCATCCTTCACTCCTTGTATTAATCTTCAAGGTGTTATAGTCATATCATCTGGAAGATTTTTTATGTCAGGATCTGTTTTACTTGTGCCACATATCAAAGGTTTAGCCTTCTTAACTCTGACTTTTTATACTAATATTGTCCCATAGGGTGAAAATATCATCTATCAAATCTCATATGTGTCCAATGCTAAATCTCAATTGACAATAACTATCCACAGCTCTAAATATATTACTTCTTTTGCGATTGTTTTCTTTTGTATTTTCATCATCAAGTGGGAATCCTATTTCCATACAAAATTGATTCTGAAACTTAACATCAACATTTGATCTCTCTCCACGACATATTTCAGAAAATTCATTATGGATAAATCTCACCCTTTGAATGAAAGTCAGACATTCTGTACTCATTGTCTGTGTTATTATCCCATGCTAGTAACTTTGCTTCTGAATCTGTTAAACCGACATAAATTATGTATTTGATTGTCTCAAAAAGAGGATTGTTGGGATATTCTTGCATCAATTTTCTTCTAGCCTCTGGAGAATGATTTCCTCCAATCACATAATATTTGTAGTCAAAATATTTTGATCTATCAAATTCTTCCCTCGTAGGAACTTCCATTGGGTCAACAAGTACTAGGTAGTCAACCACATGTGCATATGGATTGTACCTAATCAATGCTTTCAAATTGTGAATATGGAAGTGATGCGGTTTTCTAATTTGATATTTTTCTCGCCTTTCTGTGGGTTTATAAAGTTGTTTCACATTCAACTGAAATGTGTGGCCATCATCAACTAAGTTTACCATTCTCATTCTATTTTGAATGACATTTTGTATTGTTTTCATAATACCATTCTCTAGATCAACACATGGTGTTATTATTTCTCTGCTACCTTTAGGACTTTCACTATAATACTCTAAGCTAACGATGGATTCTTGAACATTATCAACATTTGTTTTCTTCCTCCTATGATTTAAATGTGTTTCATCTAAATCAATGATTTCTTCATAATCAATAGGATTAGACTCATCAACAACCATCACTCTTTTGCATTTATCTTGTTTGTTCTTTTTTTGAGAAGGAGTGATAACCTCATTGGGATCAATCTCAACAAAATATTCATTTGGAGTTTCCTCATTTTCAAATGTATCCCTTTTAGGATTTCTAGAATGAAGATTTTTCTTTCTTCTTTCATGTTCTTCTCTGTCTACTCTTGCAGGTTGAGCCTCCATTATTTTCTGTTTCTTTTTCTTTCCTTCTTGTGTCTTTTCAATATGAAAAACGTTGTTGACATCCATGATATTATTCTCTGTAGAGTAAATCCCCACTAAGATATGTGAAATTTGTTCAACAAAATCCTGTAAAAAGAAAATTTAACATTTTCATGTTAAATAAAATTAAAACATTACCATGATACTAAAAATAATAAACGATACAAAAATAGAAATAAAAAACTTACATTGCCTTTCTCAATGTCATCAACGATGGATGCACATAATTTTGAAAAACATTCATTCTTGTTATAATTGATCAATTTGAAACAATATCTAAACTTGATATATGTTCGGCCTTGTTTGACAAGTGCATAAACAATATTTGTGGCTTTCACAAAACATATATCTCGTAACAAGCCAAGTGCCTGATAATTTCCTTGCACATGTTCTAACTCGACACAATACAAATATATATGATCTCCATTGTTGACTTGCTTATCTTTAACAAACCAAGAATATTCCAGTTTGTTTTCACCTTACACAGATTTCCAATCTCTAACATTCTTCATTGCCTTTAATAACTCAGGTGTTATGTTATCATTTTGTTTCCTAACATTCATGAAAGTTTCAGTTGCATTTTTGGATGCCATTATTGCAGGTCGTGATCCAAATATATTCATAGATAATCTCTTTCTTTCCATTTTCCTATATTAAGATAAAAAAATAAAATTAGGCCTTTTACATTATAATAAACTAAAAAAACTACATTGAATATAAAAACTAATTTAAAAAAAAATAAAAATTTACCCATATGTAAAACATTTTGACCCATGGAGTTATTGGGCTTATGCCAGGATCGTGCCTTGGCCGTGGGGGCTGGGGTGATGCCTTGGACATGGTGGCATCACCCTAACCCGACCAACCCCTTGGCCAAGTCGTGAGCACGCCCAAGGATTGGCCACAGGGCTGCCCCCCTGCGACCAACATAATTTCAAGCTCAACAAATGAAGATACAATTTTGAAGACTCCATTTCATTGGCCACAAAATAGGCCAAATGAATCTGAAGAAACAAACATTTCAACAAGAATCTCAAGGTGTTATTGAGTTTAGACAAGCAGAGGAAAGAGAAATGTATATTGGTTTGTGAAGGTCACGTGCACAACGTGAAGCCATGAAAGACCTTTACTGGGGTTTAGTACAAGATATTAAGGATGGTAGCATGATTGCATTTTTAGCGACTGAAGATCCACATGGTTATCCATTTTGGATTGAAAAGGTTATAAAGATTGAGAAAAAAAATGATGATGTTATTGCAATTGAAGTGCACTGGTATGAAACAAGTACACACCCATTCAATGGTGTGTACAAGCCAAAGATGGTGGTTGAGAAACATGTCAATAGAAAGAGAAAAATAAATGGTCAAAATACAACTCGTCGTTGCACTGACCTCTTAAAATTAGATGATGTTGACATACTTGTTTATGACTTAAATTTGACAAAGAGAGGAACTCTTCACTCCAAGACAACATAGATTATCAAGAGGTTGTTGCCACAAGAAATAAATGCAATATGGGAGTCTATTGAACCTAGTCGTAGATCTATAAGGCATTTGACATCTGAAATGTTGGGCATGCATGTAGACTCAGATGGTGCATTCATCGACAACAAAGAAGAGTATGGATCATCTACATCTTCATCCAATTATTCATCTGAAGACAATGTAGACTCTAATGGTATTTCAGAAACCATGAGTCAATCTGAATAAGTATATGAAACATTTTATGCATTTTGATCCATATGATGTTTGTATGGTAACTAGAAATGAACATTGAACTTACATATGATCTTACATGAAGTTATGAATCTTTTGTTATGTTTTATGAATGATATTTATTTTTATTATGGATAATATAATAAATGTTTTTAGCTCATATGTTTTGAATATGGACAATATAACAATACTTTTAATAAATAATTTATGTTTCATTCAATGTAACTTGTATTTAATTTTTTTTATTATAAGTAAAACAATTATTAAAAAGTGATGTTGAATTTTTAAAGTATATTGTGATATTTTCATGACATTATGTATTACCTTATGCTTTGAGTGATAAAAAGACTTAAAAAGTAAACATTTAAGGGTTGATTTTATGATTTTGTTTACACTAATGACAAGTTATTTTACCACTTTATAAAAATGTGTCATTTTCATACCCCAATTTTAGAATGTGTGCTATTGGTAGCAATACTTTTCAATTTGATGGTTGATTTTGATGTTTTGGTTTTAATGGTACTAAGTGATAAAAATACGATTTCAAATGATCTCAAATTTTAATGTTTTGAAAAGAAAAAAAAATTCAAAAACATTTTTTTTAGGTGTTGATTTTAAGGTTTTTCTGAGCTACTATATGAATTTTGAAGACCATGTTTGAAAAATGTTTTAATTTTGACCCCGTTTAAAAAAATGGTGCTACCGGTAGCACCACTGTTTGATTTGAGGGTTGATTTTGATGTTTTTTATGCATTTTGATTTTGATGTTTTTTTTTGAGCCAGAGTTCTCATTTTGAGGTCATAGTTCTCATTAAGTCGGTAACTATGTTTAACATCATTTTCTTATTATTTTAGCAGCAACTTTGAATCAACCTTTGGGCCTTGAACCCCTCTTCTCATAAGAGAATGGACCATGACCCATTATCTAAGTTTAGTACACATGAGAGGCTCTAGGATGGAAAGTTTAAGTATGGTGGTGTTGACGGGAAAAAGTGATTGTCCGTCAACTGGAAGAACAAGTCCGGTTTGGGGTTGTCTAAGTAACCCAAGCTGTTTGGTGTAACTTGTTCTGACAGGTTTAATGGCTCCGTTAGCCAATCTAAAATCCTAAGAGAATTAACTAATGCTAAAAAATATATTAAATATATACATACCCTGATATAACTATTGTAAATGTGTTTACATAGAAAAAGAAAAACATAAAAATCTCACTTATGAACAATATTTATAGATTTCCAAGTTTTACTATAGACTTATGAAATTAAGGTGAAATAATTGCTTTTGAGAAGCAGATAAAGAAAACACATTTAAATACTTTTTGTTTTCTTTCTATAAATCTAACAAAAATTGAATTAATTAAACTATGAAACATAGATGTAAAAATAGTCAAAGTCGATCTACACTTTCTGGTTCCGCTAATATATAAACGACAGAAATTGGAAACAAAGAAGCTAACCTGATATTAGTTTGTCTGTTGTGTCTGTGCCTCTGTATGAATCAACAACATCCAGCTGCCACGCCTACGAGATAAATCTACAATAGACTTATACTGAAACTGTTTTGAATAAATTCACAGAATGTATTGGCAGCCATGATTTTAGAAACAGAATGGGGAACACACGTTAATTCCGTGATCTTATGATCGTAAATAATTACAATAAGATAAATCTACATGTAATACATTCACTTCATTGTTCAACTTAAACATCAAATAGAAATTATGATATTCAAATCGAAAAGATGATCACAGTGTGAATGTCTGGAACAATAAATTATGAACGATTATCTGTAACGTGAATATCTTAAAACATAACATATCATTGAGTCTAAAGCTACAAGACACATTAATGCATTAGGATTAAATAAAACGAGACATTAATGAAACACCATTAACAAAGGACTAAAGCCAAAATGTTGTATGTTGTTTCATTAAGTCTTATGATATCATTCGTCCATCTTTGATTCCAGGCCAAGATGCCTCTCATTTACAAAATAGAGAGTATTTAAAGTTTTTTTTTTTTTTTTTTAAATCTAAACTTCCTATCTCCTAAGATAGGATCAAATCTCATAAGATCAAAACATTACAAATATGGAGGGCCTACAACCACTCATGATCAAACTATATCTTCAAAAAATTTATGAAAGTGTTTTCCTATTTACAAACTAAACAAAAGTAGATACTAATCAACTAGATCGAACATGTTCCATCCCATAAGATCAGCATCAGATACACCATATCCTGAAAAATGAAATAGGAACAAGTTAGACAATTTATTAATAACTAATTACTAAATTTTATATAAAATGAATTGTCTATAGAAACTCTCGATTCTGTAGCCAGTCTTATATTGGTAAAATAAATCTAAGTTTAAGCAATTTGATTTAAAAAAAATAACATGATTGTAATAAGAGGGAAAAAATCGTTTTACCATTTAAACCAATGACTAACATGGATCAAGATAACTCAGAATTGATTACAGCCTTTATACTATCTGCATTATTTATCACAATGTTGCCTGTCTTATTAAGACGCTTGGCTTGTCTCTATTCATTTTCTTTGAGTTCACGATTTTCTTTTATGAGTAATTCATTGTGGTTGGTGAGAGATTTAATTATTGCTTCTATAATGGGGATGTGATTATAGTATCGGTCAATCCAATGCAAGCAGACCTCACAATTCACAGAAGGAGTGATCTGTCGATGGAGCATATAGTTGGGTGTAAGAACATCAACACTAACTGTTGTCGGCCCTTGATAGTGCTTAATACCAGTAAACCCCTTGCTATCCTCGAGATATGGTGGTAGATTGTTAACATAGTCATATGGCTGATTAGGATCCGACTTATGACAATCTGGATCTTCTTCTGTGAGAAAATCCTCAATTTCGTTATATGAATCCTCATTGATCTCGATTGTATCGATCGAGCTCAAATGAGGCTTAAATCGATTACGCATACTTCTCGAAATGAGTCGACCAACCCTTTTATTTCGGAACCCTAACATTGATTGATTATGTTTCAACTGTTTGCAAGGGTTTTTGCTATCTGAATTTATAGTAGTGTTATGGCCAACAATTAATTCATGCTTAGGGGTTTCATTTAACTAAGAACCAACATCCTGTTGCACATATAAAAACTAATCGGGTATTGCCTCGTCACGAGGGTTTTTCCTCAAAAATTCTGGTTCATTACTTGAGAAATCAAAATGTTTCTCTATCATAGACTTATCCAACATAGGGGTTTCTATAGGAATCCTTGTAGAAAAACCGTTTCGGGCTAAGAACCTATCCCAGTCATCACCTAGGGCTGTCAAATGATGAACCAACAACATTTTAATTAGGCCATGGTGAAAGAGGATAGATTCAAGACTCTGCTTCTTATATCTTTTTTGACATCTTGTACATAATCCTTAGTAAATAAAACAAAACATTCATATGTAAACCTATAAAGTGAATAAGCAACTGCACATGATAAAGAAAAACCAGGCCATAACGACCTTCACAGGTTATAAACGGTTTAAGAACTGATAAGAGACCATGCCATCTAACCTTAAGTAGAGAAACATGAATACCTTTCTCACAACAATCAATCTTTCTGGAGGTCATGAAAACACTCCAGGGCACTTCGTCGATTTTCGAGTTTTTAAACCTCTTCTAACCGAAGGATGGGAGCCCTGTGGCTTCGTTGATAAACCCTTTAGTCATCTCCAACTAAATGTCTCCAACTTTTTCCCTATACCCATCAAATGTTTGGGCGAATTCCTTAGCTGCGTGAAGGTTATACCCGTCGAACCTCTTAGTGAAAGTATCCCAGCCCTGGGCTTTCAAATCCTCGACCGTATCATCATGAGACAACAACGCTTGAGGGCCATTCAACTCTATTTGGACAATAGGAGCCATTAAGAGAATGATCAGGCTATAATAAGGGTGACTCAAGATAACTATGGGTTTAGATGGCAAGAGCAGGGGAAACAAAACTGAGCGAATATAATATAAAGAAACCAAACAAAACCCCTGCACAATCATAGTACAAACACTAAGGTTTCGGGCATGAAGTTCTAGTGCTTCTGGTAATGAAAGACTTGGGTATAGAGCATAACAAAGACCCTCGACTGATAATGAAAGGCCTGTCAATTCATTCCGCTAGCCAAATATTAAGTACATGATACGATTCTGGTGCATTTAATTTTCATGTCTAGCCATGACTATAGTCTATTTATAAAGGATTCAAATAAATAAGTTTACAATTCAAATGCAAATCAACATAGGTATTATATCGACATTTGATAAACTCAAAAGAAAATCATTCAAGAATGAATTATGAAGTAGATGTAAGCACAATGATTTTTTAGAAACATGCTTTGAATAGGGATATAATACGAAACCAAGTTCTCATATTTGATTCATGCTTTTAGCCATGAATCAAACATGGAACAAAACAAGAAAAGCAAATACAATTATTCACCATCTATTGTAATCCAGTAATAATCCCCAAATGATAAAATTTATAGGATGAGGTGAAGGCAGCTACAGGAAGTGTCGTTTTGTCGTTCAAATGACAAAAACATGCAGGGCTTCCAACAATGGCGACTTACTGGGAGAAGAAGTTATCTCTGCATCGACAGAGAATTCAAATTATGATGGATCATAATGGTTTAAGAATTTAAAGAACAGTCAATAGTGAGTCAAGTATCTCAATCAAATTCAAAAAAATCACCCAGTCTAGTGTTAGATGCCTTTCTGTCCAAATGTAATATGGTGACAAGTTTTAATTACAAGAGATACAATATTTTAGCCAAATGACTCTGATACTATTGGTAGGGCCACTGCTACCAATAGGTGTCCATAGCCTCAAGAGGGATGTCAATTAACCCACTCTAACGCCTCTACCCTGTCCAAGAATTGTCAATTCAAAATGAAGGGCATTTTACGACTAATATCAAAATTTACACCTGATAATTTTCTTGAACCTGACATTGCTTCGCTACCAGTAGGCCTGTTCAGTACCCCCACGAAGTTGTCTTGGAATAATATATGCATTTACCCACTACCTGCAGACCTGTTCAGTATCTCGGTGGGTTTACAAACACTTCCCACAACTCTCTAGAAGTTATTTACAATTTGACATACATTTTAAGATCTTCAGAAGAGAGGGGTGATGCTGAAAATTTCAGTTTCCAAAACACTTGATATTTTCCATTCTCAATTTTTTTCGCTTGATAACCTTCATTATGATTTGAAATTTGTTTTTTGATAAGAATAACTTTTCAAGGATAGGAAGACACGCTTGATTTTTTTTCTTTTAAAAACAGGGACAACGTAAAGATGTCGTCATGATGTTGATCCTCTACACATATGATCACCTTATTATAAAGATGTAGGTCACTGTAAATAAACATATCATAATCGAAAGGAGTAGCCAAAATATAAAAAATTGACAACTTAATGTTTGGTATGGTGTAGGTAAGACAATTACTTGTTAGGACAAGGATTTGTCACAATGATCGAAAATGACAGGAAGCTTGCTCGGTTAAGAGCGACATTAGAGGCGAGGGGCGATGGAAAATGTTATTGCCCTTGCTATGATTGCAGAGGCTTGCAAAATAGAAGACTTTTAATAACAAAAACCCAAAAACATTGTAGAGAGAAGAGGCACGCCGAAGGGGGTTATGAATTTCATCCCTTGGTAAGAGGATTCAATATTTAATGTATTCTCTGTAATAATTAGTATGTCATGAATTTTAGTAATATTTCTTATTGGAATTTTTTATATTTTCTATACACACTAACTTTTCTCTGTTGTTTTTTAAATATATAGATGATTCCCCCAAAGTGTCGACCTCCAGAGAGTTATTTGTCAAGTACTAGCAGAAATACTACTTTACATGGAGATGAACTTCGAGATCAAAATATTGAAGCTGTTGATCAAGTTATTAATGATGATATGGATGGAGATAATGTTAGCGATTCAAATCAGGAAGATGAGATACATAGATTGATCCAAGACATGTTTGCTCCAATGGATGAGGACAACTAGGATGATAGTCATGATGTTGATCCTCTACTCGAAAAGTCACGTCAACCTCTTTATGAAGGCTCAACAATAAATCTTTTATCTATTATATTGTTGTTGGTGAACCTGAAGGTTTTGAATGGTTTATCAAACACATGTCTCACACAGATACTAAGGTATTTAATTTGTTTATTATTTATGCTTGCATGTTCACAAATACTTAAAAGGTTCAATTTATTCCTATATTGCT
>ML797279.1:345253-363916 GCA_009831015.1 Picea engelmannii | reverse complement strand
CTTATTATCTGAAATTATCTCTTTTTCAAGGCGTTGAGTACTTTTTCTGAGGTTTTTCTATGCTATATTGATATTTGGTTCTTAACACAATTTCAAAGTTTGTTTGAAAGATACTGTTAGAAAAGTGTCCGAATATATTGGGAGATGAGTCCTCTTCTTCAGCTACTTCTTCCTCAACTATGTCTTTTGAACTTTCAGGAGGAACAAAATTATTATGTGCTTCAAGAATGGTTCGCAAAGCGTACTGTAAGCTTTCGAAATTGAGACCTTCAGTGGTATGGTTTGGCCGATTGGGAGGACAAGGTTTTCTGAAAGGAGTTTTAAAACTTCCTTTGCTTGAGGATGCCTCCTCAGCTGATCTCTTCAAGTCAATGAATTGATTTGATAGTTTTTGAAAAGATTTCTGCAAGCTTTCCAGGTCTAATGTTTCTGGTTGACCTTTGACTTGGGGAGGCCTCGTAAGGATTTCTATTTTCTTTTTAGAAGATGAAGTTGTTTCAGCTTCACTATTGAGATTATCTTTCAAGATTAATATATCCTTTTCAATTTGGCTAGCTTCTTCGAAGGCTTCCAACAATGTAGATTTTTTAGACCTTTTAACCCAAATTTCTATATTATTATGTAGAGATTTGGTGTAATATGCAACAATTAGACTCTCAGCAAGCATTGAATATGCAGGAATTCAATTCTTTAACGTAAGGAATCTTTGGTTAAAATATTTTACTTTCTCCTTAGGGTTCATTTTTAGGCTAGAGAGTTCCATAACCAAGACTTCAGGGGTTTTATCGTCTCCAAATATCTCTACGAAATAGGTTTTGAATTTGTCCCAAGAGACAATGGTTTGGGGATGTTGGGAGAAATACCATGTGGAGGCATTGCCCTCAAAATTATAAGGAAAGAGTCTGCATACTACGTCTTCATTCTCTACACTTCGGAGTCTAATGGCCAACATAAACTTCTTTATGTGATCTTCGACATATTTTTTACAATCCGAATCGAATTTAGGTAACCATTTCTCCGGGTGCTTTGGCAATGGGTGTTGAGGTCTAGGTACAACCACAACATCTTGATCGAGCCAGGGTCTGGTAGGATTGTTTTGGTTTTCCATGGGTGTAGGTGGTGTAGAAGGATGAGATGGTTCAGACGAGGAACTATCTTCTTCAGATGACTCTCCTCCCAAAGAGGATGGAGATGAACCAGGTGGGGAAGGCGGGATATTGGATCCTCCAACTCCAAGAGTAGGGGTTACGACAGAATCTATAGTATTATCTTCCAAAGGATTTAAAAGTAGACCAGTGCATTCAAGTTGTTCTCGGATATCCGAGAAATCTAAATGTTGATTGAGAGGCCTACCAGGTTGTTTGATAAGGGACAAAACATTGTGTGTCCTTATAAGTGACCAATGAACAATTTATTGTACGTTGGCCCCTTGAGGAGCTGGTGTTACTGGTTCAACTGGAAACTCAAGATTATCGTTTGAGGTAGTTTTTGTTTCAGAAGTAACGTTGTTTTCTGCATGACTACATGTTACTATAGGGGAACGAGTGTGTGGGGGAGGAGTCTTATGACTTCCACATGCCATCAATTGCAATCAGACCCTCCTTCTAGCGCCATTTGTTGATGGACAAAAGTGATTGTCCGTCAACTAGAAGAACAAGTCTGGTCTGGGGTTGTCTAAGTAACCCAAGCCATTTGGTGTAATTTGTTCTGACAAGTTTAATGGCTCTGTTAGCCAATCTAAAATCCTAAGAGAATTAACTAATGCCAAAAAATATATTAAATATATACATACCCTGATATAACTATTGTAAATGTGTTTAAGTAGAAAAAGAAAAACATAAAAATCTCACTTATGAACAACATTTACAGATTTGCAAGTTTTACTAGAGACTTACAAAATTAAGGTGAAATAATTGCTTTTGAGAAGCAGATAAATAAATCACATTTAAATACTTTTTGTTTTCTTTCTATAAATCTAACGAAAATTGAATTAATTAAACTATGAAACACAGATGTACAGATAGTCAAAGCCGATCTACACTTTCTAGTTCCGCTAATATATAAACGACCAAAATTAGAAACAAAGCAGCTAACCTGATATTATTTTGTCTGATGTGTTTGTGCCTTTGTATGAATCAACAACATCCAGCTGCCACACCTACGAGATAAATCTGCAATAGACTTATATTGAAATTGTTTTGAATAAATTCACAGAATGTATTGGCAACGAGGATTTTAGAAACTGAATAGGGAACACACGTTAATTCTGTGATCTTATGATCGTAAATAATTACAATAAGATAAATCTACATGTAATACATTCACTTCATTATTCAACTTAAACATCAAATAGAAATTCTGATATTCAAATTGAAAAGATGATCACAGTGTGAATATCTGGAACAATAAATTATGAACGATTATCTGTAATGTTAATATCTTGAAACATAACATATCATTGAGTCTAAAGCTACAAGACATATTAATGCATCAGGATTAAATAAAATGAGACATTAATGAAACACCATTAACAAAGGACTAAATCCAAAATGATATACGTTGTTCCATTAAGTCTTAGGATATCATTCGTCCATCTTTGATTCCAGGCCAAGATGCCTCTCATTTACAAAATAGAGAGTATTTAAAGAGTTTTTTTTTTTGAAATCTAAACTTCATATCTCCTAAGATAGGATCAGATCTCATAAGATCAAAACATTACAAATATGGAGGGCCTACAACCACTCATGATCAAACTATATCTTCAAAAAAATTATGAAAGTTTTTTCCTATTTACAAACTAAACAAAAGGAGATACTAATCAACTAGATCGAACATGTTCCATCCCATAAGATCAGCATCAGATATACCATATCTTGAAAAACGAAATAGGAACAAGTTAGACCATTTATTAACAACTAATTACTAAATTTTATATAAAAATGACTTGGCTACAAAATCTCTCGATTCTGCAGCCGGTCTTATATTGGTAAAATAAATCTAAGTTTAACCGATTTGAATTTTAAAAAATAGCATGACTGTAATAAGAGGAAAAAAAACGTTTTACCATTTAAACCAATGACTAACATGGAACAAGATAACTCAAAATTGATTATGGCCTTTACACTGTCTCCATTCTTTATCACAATGTTGCATGTCTTCTTAAGATGCTTGGCTCGTCTCTGTTCATTTGCTTTGAGTTCACAATTTTCTTTTATGAGTAATTCATTGTGGTTGGTGAGAGATTTAATTCTTTCTTGTAGAATGGGGATGGCATTATAGTATCGTTCAATCCAATGCAAGCAGACCTCACAATGCACAAAAGGAGTGATCTGTAGATGGAGCGTATAGTTGGGTGTAAGAACATCAACACTACCTGTTGTCGGCCCTCGACCAAGATTAATACCAGTAAACCCCTTGCTATCCTCAAGACACAATGGGAGATTGTTAACATAGTCGTATGGCTGATTAGGATCTGACTTATGACAATCTAGATCTTCTTCTGCAAGAAAATCCTCAATTTCAGGATCTGAATCCTCATTGATCTCGATCGTATCGATCGAGCTCAAATGAGGCTTAAATCGATTACGCAAAATTCTCGAAATGAGTCGACCAACCCTTTTATTTCAGAACCCTAACATTGCTTTCTTCTGTTTCGACTATTTGCGAGGGTTTTTTCTATCAGAATTTACAATAGTGTTATGACCAACAATTAATTCATTCTTAAAGAGGATTTATTTTATGTGTATTGATGATTGAGAGTTGATCCGCTAAAGTTTCTCTGAGTCGCGAACTAGGGTTCTTGTAGTCGTCCGACGCTGCGCAGTCTCCTTCCATAGCCCCGTTGGGACTCATGTCACGCAAGGAGGGAGGGCCAACGGGTGCCTCCTACAGCCAAGCTACGACGAATGGAAATGTAGCAGAGGGAATAAAGCGGCCAGCCTTTGAGCCGCCATCCGAATTGCGTTCAAAACTGATGGAGGAAGGCACATTCAAGGATCGTGAAATGGACATTGACCCAACAAAAGAGGCCAGCCCTTCTTCTGCGTCTGCTCCTTGGTTGCCAGGTAAGTGCATTCCACAAGCACCACAAGCTCCAAAATATGTTATAAGCTCACCACGTATAGAAGAGCAAAAACAATACATGAGGGATTATGCCCTAGTTAGAAAATTTTTGGGGCTCTGGCCTGCCGAGCGGGATCTGATCAAGTGGATACAATATTGGTGGAGACCAAAAGGTCATTATGAGTTGCAAATGGGCTCCAAGGGGTTTTTTAAAATTATATTCCATAACCTTGAGGATCGCAACCGCATCTTTGATGGGGGGCCATATTTCTTCAACTCAGCGGGTCTTTTCCTGCGGTTCTGGACTGAGAAGTTCAACCCGGAGAAGGAGGACTTTTCTCATGCACCTGTATGGATCCGACTATACTCTCTTCCACAGGATTTTTGGCTAGAAGAGGTCCTGGCCAGCATAGGCAACACCATCGACATCTATGTCAAATATTTTGAAGCAACTAAGCAAAGGCGCTATACATTCTATGCGCGAATATGTGTATACCTAAACATTGCTAAGCCACTCCCAGAATCCATCGTATTGGAATATCAAGATGAAGACTGGACTCAAACCATTGACTATGAACACATTCCGTTCCGATGCAGGAAATGCCATGAACACGTTCATCTTTTCAGGGAATGCCCCCTCAACGCGGTTCAGAAAGACGGGAACTCTGAAATTGGCAAAGAAAAAGAGAGCAAAGATAAATATGGCTTTGTACAGCCAACAGGGAAAAGGTGACAAGGGGGAAGAAGGAAACCTGCCCAAGTAAGTAAAGATCCTTCTACTAGTAATAAGTTCGCCATATTGCAAGATCAACCAGAAAATAACACCACCAGCTCGATCCCAAGCGCACCACCTCCAAACTTGGGTCTTCAAGACCCAAGCCCAGGAAATGGAACACCCCAGCAAGGCAAGGATGTCGATCTCCTGCACCTAAATGGGGCTCAGAACACACAAGAGCTACAGGAGGCAGAGGATGGAGATGCGGAGATGGAGCTGGAAGAGAACGACCTAGCCGGAGTGGACCTGGAGCACCTTGAGCACGCTTACAGACAACAAAAACTCTACACCATACCCAGAGACCAACTAAGAAAGGTACACAAGGTCTTTCTCAACTCTTCAGTCGGATCTTCAGCCCGAGCCAGCAAGGCCTTAGGAATCCAGAGCACACAATCAAAAAACCCAAGTAAAGCTCAGAAAGATGAGAAAAAAAGGGGGCAGAAATCCACTAACAAGATCATACAAGAAATAGGCAAGTACATGGTGAACTCAGGACAAATCCATTTGATCTCAGATAGTTTCCCCCCACTCCCTACCCCCCCGTCATTATGAAGATCATCTCTTGGAATATCAGAGGCCTCAATGGACGTAGCAAGAAGAAAGTGTTATGGGATATGATCATGACAGAAAAACTAGACATAGTAATGCTGCAGGAAACAAAATGCTCGTCAGAAGACATTGATAGGCTCCTTCCCTTTTGCTGGAGGCAAGGGAGCACGGCCTCAATTGACGCCCTGGGTACTGCCGGGGGACTAGCCGTGCTTTGGAACACCAATGAGGTGATATTGGAAATTTTTTTTACCACTAAGTGGTCCATCACAGCGGACTACAGATGCAAAGGCTCAAACAAGCCTGGACACCTAACTAATGTATACGGTCCAGCCAGCCCAAGGGACAAGAAAGCCTTCCTCAGAAGCCTGCATTATACATCTACTCTAAAACAGTATAACAAATGGACTATCAGGGGAGATTTCAACATCATTCGCGGTCTGGAGGAGAAAAAAAGGGGGTCAAGACGACTGGAAAGAGATTCTGAGGATTTCAACAACCTCATTGACGATCTTCACCTCATTGATCTGGATGCCATCAATGGCACCTACACATGGACAAACAGAAGAACCGGGATACACCAAATTGCATGCAAGTTAGACCGCTTTCTCATCTCTGATTCCCTTATGATGGAGGGTACGACAATGGAAGCTATTATTCTGAACCTCTATGGCTCAGACCATTGGCCCATACAACTATGGTTGGACGTCCCGACCACACCTAGTAAGAAACCTTTTAGGTTTGAACATTTTTGGCTTGATCATCCGGACTTCCAGGCAAACATCCAGAACTGGTGGAGGGAGGCAAAGGTCCAGCGTGGATCCAAAATGTTCAGATTCCAGCAGAGACTAAAGAACCTCAAACACACTCTCAAGCTCTGGAACAAGAATACCTTTGGCAATATCTTTGATTCCCAGAAGAAGCTGAGGGAACAAATGGGCGAGATTCAACATCAAATCAGGCTGCATGGGTTAACTAATGAGCTAAAAACCCAGGAAATATAAATAAACCAACAGCTCGAGGCCAGGAAAAGGCAAGAGGAAATCTTATAGAAGCAGAAATCGCGCGTCCAATGGCTCAAGGAAGGAGAACGTAATACTAAATTTTTTCACAGAAATGTCATCCAGAGGCGGCACTCCAATAATATTACGCATCTTATCTCGGATGAGGGAGAATCCACTCGCTCCCATGAGGATATGGAGACAACCTTGATAGACTACTTTCAAAATCTCCTCACAGAACCCCTCCCGGACAGGCATGAGGCCATCAATAAAATTACAAGGAACGTGCCCTCCTTGGTCACTCAGGAACAGAACTCAGCGCTGCTTCGACCTATCACAATTGAGGAAGTGGACGAGGCGCTTCAGAACACACCCAAATGCAAGGCTCTGGGCCCTGATGGCTTCACCAACGATTTCTTCCATCATTGCTGGCCAATGATCAGAACAAAGGTCTGGGAAATTCTGGAAGACTCCAGGGCCACTGGTCAAGTCCTCCAAGCCCTCAATGCTACTTTCCTCACCTTAGTTCCCAAAGAAGGGAATGCACATCATCCTAAGCAGTTCAGACCTATAGCCTTGTGCAATGTCATCTACAAGCTTCTCACAAAAGTAATAGCCCAAAGACTCAAGCCTATCTTGCCATCAATCATATCCCTGTAACAATTAGGATATGTGGAGGGCAGACAGATCTTGGACAGTGTCATCTTGGCTCATGAAGTAATCCACTCTTTGCAAAAGACTAAAACTTCGGGTATGCTCCTTAAATTAGACCTCTCTAAAGCCTTTGATAAGATAAGCTGGGACTTTATGCGAGAAATGATCTTAGCTTTTGGCTTTGATCAGAGCTGGGTGAGCTGGATTATGAATCTTACCTCCACGACCTTCTTCTCACTGCTCATCAACGGGGTCCCCTCCCGACCTTTCTCCCCCTCAAGAGGAATTAGACAGGGGGATCCTCTTTCCCCCTTCCTTTTCATCATTCTAGCCGAAGGTCTCAGCCGCTCAATACATGTCGCAGTTGAAAATAACCTCTTGACCGGTCTACCCCTGCACGGTATCTCTCCCCCTATCTCGCACAACCAGTTCGTGGACGATACTCTCCTGATGGGAAGCCCGACGGTCTGAGAGGCCAACTCTATCCTGGAGATTCTTTGCTCCTTCTCAGAAGCCTTGGGCCTAGACTGCAATAAGGAAAAATCCCAAATCTTCTTCTTCAACACGCCCCCTCCTGTCCAGCGTCATATCTCTGAGGTCTTAGGTTTTACCCGAAGCTACCTTCCATCCAAATATCTGGGAATCCCCCTTATTGATAATGCCCTCCGGAACTCCTCCTGGGAGAAACTACTCGCTTCCTTTACCAAAAGGCTTTCTTCCTAGACCTATAGAGTCTTAAACCTCCCTAGTCGTATTACTCTTCTCCGAGCTGTTCTCCAAGCCCTCCCGATTTATCTTTTCTCAGCGTTGGCTGCTCCCAGATTTGTCCTTTCAACCATAAAAAATATTCAAAGAAACTTCATTTGGCATGGTTTCAACACAGGGAAGAAGATGGCGTTGGTCAGCTAGGATAAACTTTGTTGCCCAAAGGAACAAGGCGGCCTGGGTCTAAGGGACCCCTTCATCATGAATAAGGTCCTCAGTGCTAAAATCTGGTGGCGCTAGTTAAAACATCCCAAGGACCTCTGGGCCAGACTTTGGAGGAAGAAATATACCCCAAATGTAGCCGAGAGGAACCTAATTAGATGGAATGGGGACAACCCGGGCTCCCTAATTTGGAATGCGGCCAAGCAGAACAGACAGCTGGTGACCTGGCTTGCCTTCTGGGAGATTAGGAATGGGGAGACAGCGCTTTTCTGGCAAGACTCTTGGCAGCAATGGTCAGTCCTGGACACTGAGGACTGGTCCCGAGACATCTGTCCCCAGGCTATTCGAGCGGGCCTAACAACAGTCGCTGACTACTGGCAGGACACTACCCAGGAGGACACCTGGTGATGCTGGCACTTGGACAGGGAACTTTTCAATCTGGGGGCACATGTGGACTTGGAACCCTGGCAAAAGGAGATGGCCAAAAGGAAAATCCCCAGAATTGAGGGGGACGATATTCTCAGGTGGGGATACCGACTGCAGGGCACCTTCAGTACGCAGGAAGCCTATCTGGTCAAGACTATAACAGACCCCATCCCGAATACGACAGCCTGGCACAAATTGTGGAATCTTAAACACTGGCCAAAAGTCACCCTCTTCCTTTGGCTCATTCTCGACTCAAGCATTCTGACTTGGGATAATCTAATGAAACGTGGTTTTGTGGGGCCTTCAATTTGCATTCTATGTGGAGAAGCAGAGGAAACTCTGAACCATCTCCTCAATACTTGTCCCTATACTGCCCAAGTCTGGGACCAAGCGGCGCTTATCATGTGCACTTCAGACCGCAACAGGGACAGTAGCCAGGAGACGTTAACGAACTAGAGGGATGGGGCTTTCCAATCCCCCCTTTTAAACCGCATTTGGCAACTCATTCTAGGATTTATCCTATGGCAGACCTGGAAGGAAAGGAACAAAAGAATTTTCAAAGGCCACTCCCTCCCGTGGCAACAGGGCTGGCATTCTTGCCGTAGTAATATCTTGGAAACGATCAACATCCAATGATGGTTTGAGGCAGAACTGAATGGCTCGCCCTCTAAACACCCCATCCTTCAACAATGGGCGCCGCTTCCCTCTCTCTCGGCCCCCATAACCTGCTCACCTACGCTTCAAAGTCCCTCCTTCTGGTCTCCTCCCCCAGAGGACTACATTAAGCTTAACTTTGACGGAGCCTCAAAGGGAAACCCTGGAGCTACAGGCTATGGGGTTGTCTTCCGCGACCATCTTGGACACATCCCGATCATAAGTGAAGGCTCCCTCGGGCACTCAATGAACAACACAGCAGAACTCTGGGGTCTTCTCAAAGGACTGCACCTAGCCCGCAAAAACGGCTTCACTAAGCTTATTTTCGAGGGGGACTCACAAATCATCATAGACCTCTTGTGCAGAATGCTAAATGGAGTGCATCCGGACAGAGTGACGCCTAGCTAGAGGCTCTCCCATGGGCTGCAGATTCTCTCAAATTTATTGCAACCGAATCAAGCTATCATCCCGTCCCACATCAGAAGGAAGGCGAATCAAGTGGCAAATGATCTAGCTAATTTAGGCACTACTTGGAGTGGACCAGAAATTCTATGCGACTCAAACAGGGACCCTGATCACCCGGTCCTCCAACGTTGCATTCGCAAGGCTGATTCGGTAGACCATCCCTCGGATGGGGTGATATTAGATTACACATGGCAAGAGGATTAGGTCGAAACTAGCCCACCAGGAACGAGGCCAGGTGATGGGCCTGTGCCGACTGCCGTCACCCCCCTCCAGCATTAAAACGCTCCCCCAACGACGTAATTGCTCATGTACGTGCCCTCCCTCTACTTCGACTACAATAGTATGGCTCTGTTGTAGATACACCGCTCCCGTCTCTGGTCGAGAGGCGAAGAGCATCTCCCTTTGTGTTCTTGGGCTGACATGATCCGCTTCCTTTGGCTCTCGGCTAGCCTCCTCCGTCTCCACGCCCTCCACTTCAAGCTGTCGCACCTTGTTTCCACGAACGGTCCAATGCCCCGCCCGAGAGGGAGGCCGAGGAGGGGCTCTCCTTGGAGGCCTCGCAGGCCCTCACTCTCGCCTCCTGGATCGCCTTCTACCTGCTCTTCACCTCCCACATAGCTCGAACCTCCCCCTCCACCCTCCCCGATGGTCTCGCAGCCACACTCTTTGGCAATTGTCCCTTGGACAACGAATGCTCCCCCGCGTCTTTGCACCGCCTCCACCGTGCCGGTACCTGTCCCGCCGCCAGTCGTTGATCCCCCCCCCGAAGCTCTACAAGAGGACACCCTCCTCCCTGCAGGCCAGGGAATTTTGAACACCAACATTCCGACTCTGGCACTGGCACGCAGCTCTGAGATAGTTTAGATATTATCTATGGCCTGGTGTTTGAATTACGCCAGGGGGTGGAGGACCTCCACTTTCGGTTGCACTCTACGAATGATAAGGTTGTGACCCTCCTTCAACTCCTGGCCTCCATGAGCGAGGCCTTTCCCTCTCACCTGGATGGAGCAACCTTAGAGGAGATGCCCCGCACAGCGACCGGGGAAGGCGACGCCAAGGAATAGAGCGCAGAGAAGCCTGGTCTGGAGCACACCAATTGCAGGATCGTGAAGGCAGATTCGGCAACTCGACAGAAGCAGGTGGAGATGACAGAAGCCGAGGGCACATCGGACAAATTGAATGACGAGATGATGTGGGACACGGGGCCGACCTACATAGAGGAGGAACCTTGGCTGGGGGACCTCTCTGCCACGGGCCTGGGATACCTGCCAAGTGTTTAATTTTGTTTTTATGTGCAAACTCTGTTAGTCTTAGTTAGTATTAATGGAAGAACAGTTCTTCCAAACTTTCTTTTTTTTAGTCTCAGAACTGCTTTGCATACTTCCTAAGCTGGCTAGACTGGTTTCCCCTCTGTTGGGGCAGTCCAGTGAAGCCAGTTTGACTATGGATGTAATGTGGCACACCAACCTGAATTTTGGCAGGACCTTAATATAAAATACTTCTTACTTAAAAAAAAAACAATTAATTCATGCTTAGGGGTTCCATTTAACTCAGAACCAACATCCTGTTGCCCATATAAAAACTGATCGGGTATTGCCTCATCACGAGGGCTTTTCCTCAAAAATTTTGGTTCGTTACTTGAGAAATCAAAATGTTTCTCTATCATAGGCTTATCCAACATAGGGGTTTCTATAGGAATCATTGTAGAAAAATCGTTTCGGGATAAGAACCTATCCCAGTCATCACCCAAGGCTATCAAACGATGAACCAACAACATTTTAACTAGGCCATGGTGAAAGAGGCTAGAGTCAAGGCTCTACTTGTATCTTTTTGACATCTTGTACAAAATCCTTAGTAAATAAAAAGGAACATTCAGATGGAAACCTATAAAGTGCATAAGAAACCACACATGATAAAGAAAAACCATGCCATAATGACCTTCATAGGTTATAAACTATTTAAAAACTGATAATAGACCATGCCATCTAACCTTAAGCAGAGAAACATGAATACCTTTTTCACAACAATCAATCTTTCTGGAGGTCATAAAAAGACTCCAGGGCACTTCGTCAATTTTTGAGTTTTTAAACCACTTATGACCGGATGATGGGAGCCCTATGGCTTCGCTGATAAACCTTTCAGTAACCTCCAACTAAATGTCTCCAACTTTCTCCTATACCCATCAAATGTTTGGGCGAATTCCTTAGCTACGCGAAGGTTATACTCGTCGAACCTCTTAATGAAAGTATCCTAGCCCTGGGATTTCAAATCCTTGACCACATCATCATGAGACAACAACTCTTGAGGGCTATTCGGCTCTATTCGGACAATAGGATCCATTAAGAGAATGACCAGGCTATAATAGGGGAGACTCAAGCTAGCTATGGGTTTATATGGCAAGAGCAGGGGAAACAAAATTGAGTGAATAGAATATAAAGAAACCAAACAAAACCCCTGCGCAATCATAGTACAAACACCAAGGTTTCGGGCATGAAGTTTGAGCGCTTTTGGTAATGAAAGCCTCGGGTACAAATCATAATAGGTGGGAAATAAAATGTTGCCCTTGTGAGGGCCCCCCAATACCCCTTTTTCTTGGGTGGTAACAACACGATACTAGGGATAGAAGTTGACCACCAAGGTGAAACAAGGAAACTAACACAATTTCTCAAACCAATAATCCATTATCCAAATTCAACCAAAGATCCTTATCCACATGCCCAAAAAATCGAGCACAACACTTTGCATAAAATAAGGACTAACATACCTCATGGTGATGATGGCTTACCATCTCCCATAATTTGGCTTATTTGGATGTGATGAGCCTTGGTTGACCTATATATCTAAAAGTGAATGAGGGTGGCTATTGGAATGTCATCTATGGACATGTTGATCAACATCACAATCGATATCATGTTCTTCATTGCGGTCCATGAGACATGATCTCCTCTAGTTACCCCTAGGCATGAGGGGAGGGTAACAACACCCAACATGATTTTCATTTTTCTAAATTTGGTGGTGTAGTCTAGCACACTCTGCCCTTGCCTCTACCTGAAGTGAGGCCAACAAATACATTAGTCCTCTACATACCCAATAGGGTAGAATTGATACTTGACGAGGTTTTTTAAATACTTCCATTTAGTTACTGGTGGATCTCCCTCCACCCTAAGTGTCTTTGTGTGGATTTCCCATTAGGTTAGTACATGGCCCTGTTGCTTTAGTAAGACAAATGAAATATTCCACATTTCATCTATATTATGGACACTGAAATACACTTCTAATTGTTGAAACCAATGATTCAACTTAACAACATCAATATCACCTTAGTAGGGATTGTTGTCCACTTTTTCTTTTATATTTAATATAGGTTTTGAAGGAGTGATACTACTAGAACTTGGTTGCTCTTTTGCGTGCCATTTTTTCGATTCGTTTTTTGGGTCTTCACTATTTATTGATTTCTCATGTGATCCAACTTCTTAATTATATCCAACAATGTAATATACCCACCAACTAGTCTATGCCATTTAAAAAAAAATTGAACTCTGATACCACTTAAATTAAATAATAATTCTACATATGAACAAAGTTAAGTGGAAATAATAACAACATGCATGCAATAATACAAATTCGTATATATATAATTTAACAATAGAGATTCCATGCAAAACCTCATAATTTCACATACAATAATCAAAATAAGCACATGAATGACACTTATTTCAGGAAATAAACACCAATTGCATGCAGACCTTCCACGTTCCTCCCAACCCTAGACCACACTAATCATAACTCTCAGCAATGGGTCACCCCCGAGCTGGGGCTAAATTTCGCTAGGGTAAAAGGTTTTTAACCTAGGCTAAGGTCTCTTTAACAACATATAAACTTAGACACATGTGCCTACTCAAACTAACATCATACAATCTCTCATTCCCTACATGCCTGTCCCACCCCAGGAAGTGTGCCCCTTCTTTGCTCAAAAGTCTTTCGACTACCCTAGTTTTCTTCCAAGGCTTCAATAACAGGCCAAATAGTAAGTCTTAGAACCATGTAGTTATAGTTTTGCACCTTCAGAAATCAATTCTCAACAGTTCTCTCACTTGGAGAGAATGCTCACGGGCCTAGCAACTCGTTTTTTCAATTATGTCCTACGGGCATGACAACCCGCTTCTTCAATTGAGCTCTCACAGTAACCCATGCAAGTATAGGTTCTTCCTTTAGTCCAGTACCGTAAAGTACCATTCACAACTATAATCCATCCTCCCCCTTCGCAATGTTGGGTAAGTGTTATATTCTTTGCACAAAAGTTTTTTCCTCAATTTCCGTGTCTATTTTTGGGCGATCTTCGATTTTCATGTCCATTTATGGATAGTTTTTCGACACATGGTTTTTTGCAGATGGTTTTCTATTTCTAGTTAATGAATTAGGGTTGTTGAGTAATCTGGTTCATTTGATGATGGTTTTGGATGCTGTTGGATCCTATATGTATATTGTATTGTAAACAATGTATGATATGAATGAATATATAATATGTTGGTTTTCCCGGTTTGGGTTTCGAGGGGAAGAATATTTGTATAATGTGTGTATTTGTCATTGTATCTTTTATGTTCTTTTATTGAAAATTTGTTTGCAGTAAAATATTTTACAAGGTTAAAATCTACATTTGGTATCAGAGCAATTATTGGCTTCAGGGGGATGCCTTTATGGTTAGGGGTTTGGCTCAACACTGTGATAAGCCTTGTTATAGTGGGAGATATGCGGTATTGATTCTTCAAGTGAAAAGAAATGGTGAGTAGTTTGAAAATAGAGATCGAGAAATTTAATGGGAAAATTTTTGAGTTGCGGAAGCTCAAGATGGAAGATCTGTTGGTAGACATAGATTAGTGGATCGCGGTGGATCAAGGTACTGCACATGCAGAAACACCATCAGATGACTGAAAAAAGTTATATTTGAAGGTGAAGATCATAATCCAATTTTTTTTATGAAATTCAATATTAATGAATGTGTTAGGGGAAGTTACAACTAAGGAGTTATGGAATAAGTTAGGGAACTTGTATAAGTCTAAGTCCCTAGTAAATAAATTGTTCCTACGGAAGAAGTTGTATAACTTGAGGATGAGAGATGGAGACTCGGTGAAAGATCATCTGAAGGCATTTAGTACTATGGTAAGCCAATTGTTATCTGTTAAGATTAAAATTTAAGTTTTGATGATGTGGTCTCATCGTTGATGTCGGAGAAGATGAGACAAAAGAACATGGAAGGACAAAAAACAGATACATTATTTTGTAAAGATATCTAAGTCCTTCCAGGAAAGAAATAGATCTAAGTCCTCAAATGAGAGATCTAAGTTTAAGGGTAGATCTAAATCTCTTGAAAATTTTGTAAAGGTATATTGGAGATGTGGAAAAGAAGGGCACTTGAAGAAGCAATGTAGATCCAAAAGTGTTGAGAAAGTGAAGGGATCTAAATGTGCTCCCTCTACAGAAGAAAAAACTTCCAAGGAAGATGGAGGGGATGTGTACTTGGCTTCTTAAAGCACACATTCAAATCACAAGGCATGATTGGTTGACTCGGGTGCATCCTTTCATATGACTCCCCACAGGGAGTGGTTTTGTGAATATAAAAGGTATGATGGAGGTAATTTTTTCCTAGGTGATGACTCGACAACCAGAATCATAGGACAAGGAAAAGTCAAGTTGAGGCTCATAGATGGAAGGATTAGAACACTTCCTAATGTTTTCCACATCCCAGGATTGGCCAGAAATTTGATTTATGTAAGCAAAATGGATGATGCATGGGTAAAAACAGTGTTTGAAAAACAAACCTACAGGATGGTTTGAGGAGCAATGGTGTTGCTGAAGGGAGTTCAGATTGAAACTCTATATAATATGTAAGGAAACACTATTATTAATGGGTGTAATAGTTCCATTTTTCTTGATATTGGAGCAGAAGAAGAAAAACCTCCTACAATCTCTGGAGAAAAGGTTATGTTGTGGCATCAAAGACTAGGGCATATCAGAGAGAAGGGTATTCAAATACTACACAATAAAAGTATGGTTGAAAGTGTGTCTAACTTCTCTCTATATTTTGATTTCAATGAACATTGTGTATATGGGAAGAAAAAGTGGGTAAGATTCCCTTTTGGTGCAACGAGGGAAGAAGTAATTTTACAACGAGTGCATAGTGATGTGTTTGGACTTGTGTCGTTTCCATCACTGGAAAAATATGTGTACTATGTTTCATTTATAGATGAATTCTCGATGAACACTTGGATATATTTCCTCAAGAAGAAATTTTGAGTCTTTGACATGTTTAAAGAGTTTAATGCTTTTGTTGAGAATCAAACAGAGAAAAAAATTAAGGTGGAGAGTTTTGCGGGAATGAATTTGAAGAGTTCTTTAAGAAGTGTGGTATAGCAAGGCAAAAGACTACTCCATATAGATCTCAACAAAATGGAGTTGCAGAAAGAATGAACATGATGCTGATGGAAAAATCAAGGTGCATGCTCAGTGATGCCGGGTTAGGGAAAAACTTTTGGGTAGAGGCGATGGGCACTGCATGTTACCTAGTCAACAGATCACCCTCATCAGCAATGGATAATAAGACTCCACAAGAGGTATGGACTGATAAGAAACATTCTCTCACACATCTTAAGGTATTTGATTGTGGGGCCTATGTTCATGTTCCAAAGGAAAACAAGAGTAATCTAGATAAGAAGGAAACATGTATCTTTATTGGGTATAAATATGGTCTCAAAGGTTATAATCTTTGGTACCCAGAAACTAAGAAGGTTGTGTATAGCCGAAATGTGGTATTTAGAGAAATGAAGGGTGTTGTCAAACAAAAATTCCTACCAAGTAAGGAAAAACCAGAGAAAATAGAGTTTGAGTCAAAGGATGATGAATCTAACTCTACAGAAGAACATGAATTAGAAGAAGAAGATCCTCATACTCTACTATTGAGGAGATCGGTGAGGGAAAAAAGGCTACCGAAAAGGCATACTCCATCTGATTTCCGTTCAAATTTTGTTTTTTCCAATTTCGCTGATGATCTTAGAATTGTTAGGGAGACAGTGGATTCAAAGGATGGAAAACTCTAGAAAAAGGCCATGGTTGAAAAAATAACAGCGTTGGATAATAATGAGGCTTGGGATCTAGTAGAGTTGCTGATTTGAAGAAAACCCATTGGCATCAAATGATTATTTAAAAACAAGTTGAATGCAGAATGAAAAGTGGAGAAATACAAAGCTCGAGGGTTATTCCTAGGTTGAGGCTGGAATTGATTTTGATGAGATTTTTTCTCCTGTTGCCAAGTTAATTTCTATTAGATTTTTGTTATCTATTGCTGACGCGTTTGATTTTGAAGTAGAACAGATAGATTTGAAGATATCATTTCTACAGGGGCATATGGAAGAATAAATCTACATGAAACAACCAAAAGGATTTGTTGTGAAGGGAAAGACGGAGCTGGTATGCAAGATGAAAAAATCCCTGTATGGTTTAAAACAATCACCAAGGATGTGATATTGAAAATTTGATACTTGTATGCTGGGACTTGGCTTCACAAGAAGCAAAAAGGATCATTGTGTGTATTTTAAATTAATTGGTGATCATTTGATTTATTTGGTATTGTATGTGGATGGCATGTTTGTGATAAGAAACAACAAGGAGATTATCTAGGATGTGAAAATTTAGTTATCCTCTAAATTTGACATGAAGGATCTTGGTGCTGCAAATTTCATTTTTGGCATGGAAATTAAAAGAGATCGGAAAATAGGAAACTATGGTTAAATCAGATAAAATATGTCGAGACAATATTGCATAGGTTTAATATGAAGGAATGCAAACCGATCAGTGTCCCTATTCTTGTAGGTGTAAAGTTATCTGTGGATCATTGTACCAAGACACAGGAAAATGAGGAGTACATGTCTTGTGTTCCATATGCTAGTGTGGTTGGCAGTTTGATGTATGCAATGGTCTATACTAGACTAGACATTACACATATAGTGAGAGTTTTTAGCAGGTATATGTAAAAACCAGGGAAGGATCATTGGACATCAGTAAAGAGGGTTTTCAGGTATTTTCGTGGCACTACTAGCTATGGATTGTGATACCAAGGAAGATCAGGATTGAATAGAGTGGTGTACATACATGGCTTTGTGGATGAAGATTGGGCTGGAGATTTGGATCGTAGGAGATCTACAAGAGGGTATGTGTTTACCCTTTTTGGAGGAGTAATAAGTTGGGTGAACAAAAGACAGTCTGTAGTGTCACTTTCAACTACAAAAGTTGAATACATGGCAACCAATCATGCAAGCAAGGAAGCAGTATGTTTACAAAGATTGTGTTCAGGTATTGCTTTGGTACAAAAAGTTGTACGGATAGATTGTGACAGTTAGAGTGCAATTTTTCTGGCGAAGAACCTGACTTATCATTCAAAGGAAAAACATATTGATGTTCGATATCACTTTATGAGAGACATGGTTGAAAAAAAGAAGGTGTTGTTGATGAAGGTGGACACTTTGAAGAATGTTGCAGTTTCATTAACAAAATTTGTGAGCACTGAAAAGTTCTCTTGGTGTAGAAGATCTATGGGCATTGCTTCCCTGGATTGTTGACTATATAACCCTTTAAGCCCCTATATGCAAAGAAAACAATAAGTGGGAGAGTTTTGGGTATGTGTTATATTTTTTTCAAAAAACAAATTCCTCAGTTTTCATGTCCATTTTTGGCGGTCCTCAATTTTCGTGTCCGTTTTTGGGCGGTCTTCAATTTTCGTGTCCATTTTTGGCAGATCCTCGATTTTCTTGTCCATTTATGGACAATTTTTCAATACATGGTTTTTCACCGATGTTTTTTTATTTCCAGTTAATAAATTAGGGTTGTTGACTAATCTAGGTCATTGGATTAGGGTTTTTGATGCCTTTGGCTCCTATATGTATATTTTATTGTAAACAATGTATGATATGAATGAATATAGAATATGTTGGTTTTCCCGGTTTGGGTTTCCAGAGGAAAAATTTGTGTAATGTGTGTATTTGCAATTGTGTCTTTTCTGTTCTTTTTTTGAAAATCTGTTTGCAGTAAAATATTGTACAAGGTTAAAATCTACACACACACACACACACACACACACACACACACACACACACACAC